>JAVKPL010009523.1:0-38598 GCA_032173675.1 Gastrolobium villosum
CCTATAAGAGAATAGCTCGCACTGAACAGACCCAAAAAGAGACTCTATGAGGAAATCTCACAGATAGTGTCATTAGAGTAATCTCTTTATGTTTGGGTGTGTCTTTCCTTAGACCAGAAGTTATTACCTAGACTGTGTTCTTGAAGGCATGTTTTGATTGTATACCTCGTCTGCCTGAAACATGGAGACTCATAGGTATACTGTTGGGCGTGTCCTTAAAGGGCACAGGGCTAGGGTAATAAGCTGAAGGAATTCGTCAAATCTCTGTGAGAGATTAGGTTATCTGTAAACCGGAGAAATCGGGATGACATTTACAGGGACTCGGGAATCTATGCATAGTAAAAGAGATCATGAGATGATCTGCCTTTAGAGTCAGTAAATTGAAGATTCCCTATTTCGAATAAAGCTTACCCTAAACCGCAGGGGTTGATACATCTCCTTACCCTAGGTTAATGGGAAGATAACCGAGACGAAGGGAAATACATACGGTAACCAAATATCTAGTTCTGGGGAAACAAAGCATTGCTAGTGCTCTGTGTTGTCATTAATTGGGTTGTGGGCTTGTTGGGCCCAAGCCCAGTTATGTCAGTAGCTAAGTTGGACCTAATGGGTCACACACTAACACCTTGTAGTTATGATGGACTAGCTTTAAAGGTATTGGGCCTAATAATGTTATTAGCCCAAGAAGCTGTTTGGAAGCCCACCTAAATGGGTGGGTGGTGCATGGAGTTTAGTAATGGGCTTGGATAGTCCAAGCAATTACTAATTAATTTAATTAGTTAAATTAATAATCAAATATTTGAATTTCGAATTTTGAATTTGAAATTTGAATTTTGAAATTTGAATTTAGAATTTGAATTTCGAAATTCGAATTTTGAATTTGAAATTTGAAATTTGAAATTTGAATTTTAAAATTTGAATTTGAATTTGAATTTTGAAATTCGAATTTTGAATTTGAAATTTGAAATTTTGAATTTTGAATTTTGAATTTGAATGTTTGAACGTTTGAATTCAAGTGTTTGAATTCGAATTTGAATTGGTTTTGAAAAGTTGTTTCATAACAAAAGGATAAGACAGGATCTTATTGGAGCATATTCCTTGGATGAAGAAGCATCTTTGGAGGCTCTCCCTAGGCTGTTTGGTGCGCCACTTTTAAGTGATAAGAGTGTTATCTTATCACTTAAAACAAACCTCCATTCAGATTTGGTGGTTGAGGGAATCAGTGGGTAAGTTGATTCAAATTTTGAATGCAACTGCTCAATGTATTTGGACCCTTTATAGGGCTGAATTATGCGCATGAAAACTATATACTATATGATAGTTTATGAATTTAAGTTTAAATTAATTTGAATTTAAATTCATGTGGATAAGATTGGAGGTTGTTGGCAAAGTTTGTTTTGCAACAGCTCCACCTTATCACACTGTTTCATGCACAACTTTCAAAAAAATTTGGAAGTTTGTTTTTCATTTTGAATGAATGAATTCCCTCTTCCTCTCCAAAGGGTGCGCATAAATAGACATGTTCCTCACCTTAGGTTTCATTGGAAAAACCAAGCCAACTCTCCTCCTCTATGCACCATTCTGTAGGGTAGCTCAGTACACCTTTCCAAACAGGATACCTAGCCTCCACCCTCACCACTTGTGCGCATAGCAAGCCTCATTGTGGTGTTCATCTGGTGGCTTTCAAGAAAGAGTTCTTGCATCATAGACGAACGGTGGTGTGGATCACCATTAGAGGGTTTGAACCCTTCAAGCCTGAGATCTCATCTCCCTGACTGATCAGGCCAAAACAAGGTAACATCATGTTGTCTTAAAGCATGAATCTATGAGTGCATGTATGTTCCGCAGTAAAATTTTTGTTTTACACCTTACTTGCATCGGCCTTCAAAGGCCAGTTTACTTTCTCCTTTATCTCTGCTTGATGAAAAATGTACTTGGAGTCCTCTCCATCTATTGGCAGAGTTGAATGGTCTACTCTATAGGATGAAGCCCGAAAACCCTTACTGATTATGTATCCAGGTTTGTACTCAGTGTTAGCTTAGCACTTAAATTTTAATGCATTTTACTTCATACAAATATTGGCGTGACTAACAGAGAAAGTAATTGCAGCTGCAAATCTTGTTAAAGTTCCCCCGGTGTTTTTGTAAGAATTATTCCTTAAGCTATGTCTCTATTTAGCATATCAAAGTTGAGCCTAAAGCGTAACAACATTCATAATTTGAATCATGGTTGTGCCTTCAACACTTATATTATGTTTCTTTGAGAAAGTTCCTTCTACTTTTGATAAAATATATTGATGACTGATTGTTAATATTGTGAAGGGACGACTGCTTTTCTGGCGTACAATTCTAGGGAAGACATGTTTATAGAGGATACATAATTCATCAACAAATTTTTTCTGTGTTGGAAGGAACTAAGAGAGGCTTTAATCCTGCTTAAGGTTGATATTTGATTTATTTTTTTTAATCTAATGAAGAAAAAAAGAAGGGAAGTAGCGCATATACACACAGGGTAAACTGCTAGAAGAGTTTAATTTACAATACACTAGAGAGAATCTTAGCATTTCAAATCAAAATCAAGCAATGTGCAAACAACAAATGCAGGTTAATTAATCCACCACCTCAATTCCACGAATAGCGATGGTGAAATTCTTTTTTGGAAAGTCGAAGAAGCATAAAGAAGAGATACACACACTAACCTCAATATTGATGTGATATGCACCAATAACATAACGATGGAATTAGAAAACCTACATTTTCGATTGAGAATGAAGGGGTGGCTTCTTTACACAGAGAACCAAGGAGACTTATCTGATTTCGGGAATGACAATAGAGATGAAAAAAATGAGAGTATTTATGATTTAAAATGACATGAAAAAATGTAATATTGGGTTTACTTCGTTGCAGATTTGGGGTTTTCTTTGAATATTCAATGCAACTCTGTTAGTGTGGCAAAAGCGACGGCACATTTCTTGTAAGTGTGATCTATGTATAGGATTTTACTGTATATTTTTCAAGAAAAATACTATTAGCTTAAATATCACAAGAAATCTTTCGGACAAAATAATATAATTTGATGATAGATATTATATTGTAAGATATATTGGCTAATCAAATATTTTTCTTGTAATGATATTGATTTTTTAATTCCAACGTCATAATGAAGTCTCCTAATCTAAAAACATGGCGAATATTTTTGAATATTGATTTGATTTCCTAAATTATAATATTGATGTTAATTGTAAGATATTGGTCAATAAAATATTTTTTGTAATCACTGAACGGTGAAAACTTTTGATTCAGTTTGCTCAACCCAAGTAAATCTTCCGAGTAAGATTTTTTGTAATGAACATTCGAAAATTTAATTCGAACGTAAGTATCCTAGACTAAAAACCTAGCAAAATATTTGGAATCTTGATTCGGTTTCCTAGATCATAAGATCCGATTTATTTCATTATATATCAAATCTTATACTCAGTTTCTATAAATTCAATTATTGTGAGACTCAGGCTACTTTCTGGATCAATCTTATAGAACAGTTTGAGATCAGCCTTTGTTGAAGGTACGACTTTTGTCTTATTACATTTACACTGTCACTTTTTCATCGTTTTTGTATTGTTTTCTTTCTATATATGTTGTTTAAGTTTATTTGAAACTATTGCTTTCTTGATAATTTGATACGTTCTTCTCTCTTTGAATAATTCTTCTCTAAAACATGTCTCTTACGATCCGTTTTTCGCAAGAATTTTCATTGTATGGCCATTAGCTATTAGCCATGGCCATTTTTCTTCTCCTTTTCCTTCGCCCTCTAAAAAACAATTCTTTTTTGAACTGTTGATTATACAACGGTGACAGACTTTTACCTTTACCACCTGAGACCTAGAAAACTAAGGAATTGCGATAGATTTTTTATTCTAATTTAAGCAAGAATGGCATTACTTGTATTCTTAATTTTTAGGTATTTTGTGTTGTTGATTTAATTATGTATTATGAGAGGAAGTTCGGTTTTATTTACTAATTTCTGTGTATATGTTGAGTAATTAACTACTTAAGTTCACAGCAAAGGAAAAAGAGAAATAGAGTATATGTTAAATATTTGTGTTTATGTTTTAATTGTATAATTTGAGATAAAGTTCTGTTTTATTGACCACTTTTTGTATATATATAGTAGGGAATGAGTCGATCAAAGACAATCTTCAAATGTATTCCAAATGATAGAGCTCAGAAAGCAACTTCAATGCAGAGAAGGAAGGGACTAATGAAGAATGATACACTTGGCGTTCAAGTAGAAGAGGAAGAGGAATTAGAGACTATTGGGCTGGAACAAGGAGTTGAGGCTATTGGGCTGGAGCGTCAGCAAATGGAAGACATGGTAAGCCCAACTAATAGATGGGCTAAAAGGAATAGAACTAAACCCAAGTGGATGAGTGATTTTGTGTCGTAAGTAGGAAGAAAGGGTAGTAAGCTTACATGTGTAGACGGTTATGTTAAGTGGGGGTGGGGTGAGAGAAGGTGGTGTAAATTTCCGTGGTGTATGACTCTGTTACAGCATTCGTCCTAAATTTCCGTAGGACAAATGTTGTAATAGAGTCATACACCACGAAAATTTACACCACCTTCTCTCACCCCACCCCCACTTAACATAACCGTCTACACATGTAAGCTTACTACCCTTTCTTCCTGCTTACGACACAAAATCACTCATCCACTTGGGCTTAGTTCTATTCCTTTTAGCCCATCTATTAGTTGGGCTTACCATGTCTTCCATTTGCTGACGCTCCAGCCCAATAGCCTCAGCTTCTTGTTCCAGACCAATAGTATCTAATTCCTCTTCCTCTTCTACTTGAACGCCAAGTGTATCATTCTTCATTAGTCCCTTCCTTCTCTGCATTGAAGTTACTTTCCGAGCTCTTTCATTTGGAATACGTTTGAAGATTGTCTTTGAATGACCCATTCCCTACTACATATATATACAAAAATTAGTCAATAAAATAGAACTTTATCTCAAAATATACAATTAAAACTTAAACACGAATATTTAACATTTAATCTAATTCTCTTTTTCCTTTGCAGTGAACTTAAGTAGTTAATTACTCAACATATACACAGAAATTAGTAAATAAAACTGAACTTCCTCTCGTAATACATAATTAAATCTACAACACAAAATACCTAAAAAATAATAATATAAGTAATGCCATTCTTGCTTAAATTAGAATAAAAAATCTATCGCAATTCCTTAGTTTTCTTGGTCTCAGGTGGCAAAGGTAAGAGTTTGTCACTGTTGTATAATCAACATTTCAAAAAGGAATGGTTCTTTAAAGGGCGAAGGAAAAGGAGAAGCAAAATGGCCATGGCTAATGGCGAATGGCCATACAATGAAAATTCTTGTGAAAAATGGATCGTAAGAGACATGTTTTAGAGAAGAATTATTCAAAGAGAGAAGAACGTATCAAATTATCAAGAAAGCAATAGTTTTAAACAAACTTAAACGACATATATATAAAGAAAATAATACAAAAATGAAGAAAAAGTGATAGTGTAATTGTAATAAGACAAAAGTCGTACCTTCAACAAAGGTTGATCTCAAAATGTTCAGTAAGATTTAACCAGAAAGTAGCCTGAGTCTCACAATAATTGAATTTATAGAAATTGAGTATAAGATTTGATATATAATGAAATAAATTGGATATTATAATTTAGGAAACTGAATCAAGATTCCAAATATTTTGCTAGATTTTAGTCTAGGAAACTAACGTTCGAATTAAATTTTCGAATGTTCATTACAAAAAATCTTACTCGGAAGATTTACTTGGGTTGAGCAAATAATATCTTACAGCTAATATCAATACTATAATTTAGGAAACTGAATCAAAAGTTTTCACTATTCAGTGATTACAAAAAATATTTTACAATTAATATCAATATTATAATTTAGGAAATCAAATCAACATTCGAAAATATTTTTCCACGTTTTTAGATTATGAGACTTCTTTATGACGTTGGAATTAAAAAATCAATATCATTATAAGAAAAACATTTGAATAGCCAATATATCTTACAATATAATATCTATGATCAAATTATATTATTTTGTCCGAAAGATTTCTTGTGATATTTAAGCTAATAGTACATAGATCATATAACACCTCATATATTTAAATGTGAATTTTTATATTATATTGTGAAATGAAAGTTGGTGGATTAGTGAAAATCCAAGGATTATGGCCAAAATGGGCAAAAAGGGCAAAATGGTAATTTGCCAACCGTGTGTTCTGAGGCATAGATACTGAGTTAGAGATTTCATATGACAAAAGTGACACTGGAAATGGAATCAGGGCGAAAAATTGAGTGAATAGGCAAATTTGGGAAAAATTGATGAATAGTGATTTTTTTGTGTTAAAATACTGTGGTGTGAGTGTACCGATAGGTGTGAAATTTTTATCAATATTTTGGAGAAATAAAAATATGTCATGGACTGGAAAAATATGTAGATTAAGAATTTATGATCGGAATTTTTATCGGGGTTAAAGTTAGATCGCGTGTGGGACCCGTGTGACCGAAGTCACTTGGCCCCACCTCCTTTTCTTCCTTCTTTCCTCTCTTTTCTTCTCCATTTCTCGCGCGCCCCCTGTAGAAAGAAAGAAAAAACACCATTTCTCTCCATCTTTTCCCATTTCTTCAATTCTTCACCGAATCGCTTGATTTTGGTGTTGAAATCTATTGTAAACAACCTTCCAAAGCCATTGGTAACACTTAGAAGCCTTGAATCCGCCTCCTTGGCTGCGTTTTTGGCAAAAATCAGATCCGACCCATTGTGTTCATGGAGGTTCTTGGAGCTTTTTGGTTTCTTATGGTTTAGTGAAGCATTGGTGGTGAACATACAACACATTGTGAGTATATTTGTGGTATTTTTATGGTTGAATTCATAGATCTAGGAATTTATGTTCTAAGCTTTGATTTTAGATGTGTTATGATAGAGAGCCCAAATGGAAAAATGCTATTAGATGAAAAGGCCTTAGAATCATGTTTGTAAGCTAGAAATGCTATGTTAATTTTTGGTGAAAAATATAGGTTTTTTAACTTAGGAAAATTTGAAGGATTTACATGAAAAATGAGTTTTGGTGTAATTTGGATTTGATGATTGTTGTAGGGTGCCTCACACGGACGGAATTGTGAAAAGTTGAATTGGAGCATACGTTTGGAACGGTATTGCTCGTATTGAGGTAAACTCTTGGAACTTGGGTTTAATCCCTAGTGTGCTCCACCACACCTAGAGGAAGGTTGTGGTTGGATTATGTGGTTATGACATGGTGTGATTGTGTGCTTGTATGCATATTGCTTGTATTTTGTGAAAAATTGTTTGGTCACTGGCCAGTTGACGTGTGTTGGTTTGGACATCCGCTGGGTTCGTCCTTAGGGAGAATGCCAGTTGGAGATGCCATGGTGTTGACTCTGGGAGCGACATCAGGATGATCCAAGCGGGGGATGTCCACCGGATAGGGCTCATGAGGGGTTCCGGTTGGGTATTGCCATGGAGTCTTCTCAACCATGGGAGAGGCGCCAGGACTGTCTCGGGAGTTATACGATGGAGCCCTTGAACATGAATCCATGCGTGGATGTTCTTGGGTGTCTCCAGGTGGATGGTGATATTGTATTACTTGCATATTGCATGATGTCATATTTGTACATTTTAGTGAGCCATGGAGTGGAGAGAGCCTCTAGCTCCATTGGTTTACTGAGATATATCCGTATATCTCACCCCGTGTTTGGGGGACCACGTTTCAGGTCACTATGAGCCGGGAGGAGCTTCGGGCAAGAAGCCCGTATAGTGGACATTGGATTGGCATGCGGTGCATTGGGATTGCATGACATTTTGGAGGAGTTATGGAGTGCACATGGCATGACATTAGTATTTTGAGACTTAGGTCATGAACATATTGCATGATGTTATTTCCATGCTTTTGTTAGTGTTCATGATTATATGCTAAGTCTTGTTTATGGTTTATTATTCATGGCATGGATAACTGTACATTTTGAGTGAGCATGGGACTTGTCCATTGCCACATTCATAGCCTTGAAGTCTTGGTATTCATGTTGTAAAAATGGTCCATATTTGTATGTAAATGGCCATTATTTGAGGACTTTTTAAATGATGCATGTTTTAAGGAAATTGGATGATGGAAGGGCCTAGAGCCTACATTAGGACATGATTATGTGTTGTGTGGAGTACCAAGGGGTTAGGGATGGATTACACAACCCTTTTTGGGGCTTAAAATGCTGTAATCTGTCATTTTGCTGCATAGTAATCGATTACCCAAGCATGGTAATCGATTACCATGCAACAGGGGACGAAAAAATTGGCTACTGTCGGTAATCGATTACTGGGCTTTGGTAATCGATTACCATGTGAGGTAATCGATTACCCAAAGTTGGTAATCGATTACCAGAACAGAGGATAGAGAAATTTAGCTACTGGTAAATTTCTCATTTTTGACAGGTGGTAATCGATTACCACCCACTGGTAATCGATTACCACAGTGTAAATTTCGAAAATTCAGGTTTTTCTAGACTAAAAGAAAGGGGCTTAACATGATGGGTAGAACTCCAAATGATACGTGGTTTGAAACCACGCGTAGACAACGTAAAGGACTATAACTTGGTAAAATGTGAGAGTAAGATGGTGAGTCTAAATGAATTGAATAAAGAGGAAGGTTTATGATGTTAGGTTAATGTATGATTCCACGTATTGCATTTACAATTATAGTGTTGTTTTAATTGATTACGGAAAATGTATTGATGTAAGAAAAGGATTATGACAAAAGAAAAATTTGCCCGTAATTTAATTAACCCAATCACTGTGATTGTAACTGCGCTTAATATCATAATCAATGTTAACAATACCGGTGTACAACGGGCTGTTACATTTTATGGTATCAGAGCAGTTTTGTGAGGGAACTCTGATTGTTTGTGTATGTTGTATCTTGTGTGCCATAGCTATCTGTGAACTATTTATGATTAATGTATATGTGATTCCTCAGTGTGGGTCTGATCAACTCATTCCTTTGTGTTACATGTACAGATATCATGAGTAGAGCACGAGGTCGCCGTGGGGCACGTGGTGCAGGTCCTTTGCCACCGGATCCGGTCACTGCAGTTCTGAATGCTCTGCAGGCGGAAATGGCTGCAAATAGAAATATGACTGAGAACCTGATGAAAACGAATCAGGATATGATGCAGGCCTTCATGGCTGAGATGAGGGCGGATAGAGATCGTCCTAGGAGGGATAATTCACCTCCACACACGGCTACGGTGACTCCTACACCGACGCCATCTGTTACTCCTCAACAGGGGGAGAGTGGGGCTAGTCACCACACTGGTGAGGCTAGTCATCATACTACTACTGACCCTAGCTATGTTCCTGATCCATCATCTGTTGCCCAATCCACTGGGGCTGCTGGGCAGGTGCTTGATAATGCTGACGACGAGCGTAGGCTCATATCTTTTAGGAAACATAAGCCACCCGCATTTCTGGGGTCAAGGGACCCAAAGGAGGTCACTGCTTGGTTGAGGGGAATGGATAAGATTTTCGAGGTGATGAGATGCCAAGATCCGCAGAAGTTATTGTATTCTGTTTATATGCTGGAGGGTGATGCCCAAGAGTGGTGGGACAATGTGTCTCGCCCATTTGTTATTCAGGGTGAGGTTCTTACTTGGACTTTGTTCGAAGGTCTGTTTCATGAAGAATATTTTTCCCGCGATGTTCGGGAGGCGAAGCAAGGTGAGTTTGATAGCCTTGTACAGGGAGTTATGACTGTGGATGCCTATGTGGCAAAATTTAATGAGCTTGTGAAATTCGCAAATTATGGAGGTACTTTACCTACTCCAGAGTTCTTGTCAGCTAAACTCCAAAGGGGCTGAGTGAGAAGATTGCTAAGAGAATGTCAAATACAGCGGTGAGAAACTTTTCTGATTTGGTGACCCAGTGCAAAAGGGTCGAGACTGTTTATGGAAGATATCTGAAATCTGATTCGGCTAAAGAGCAAGATGTTAAGAGGACACCTGGTCCTTCTGGTAATACTAATAGAGGAGGTTTCAATAATAATAATAGAGGTAGGGGGTTGCATGTGAGGCAGCCTCCTGGTCAGTTCAAGAGGGGTGGAAATACTGGTGGTGGTGGTGCTTCGAACAGATATTTTACCCCACAATGTGGGAAGTGTAGGAAATACCACAGAGGTGTATGTGGTGCTGGTTCGTCGAACTGTTTTAGATGTGGTCAGAGTGGCCACTTTGCGATAAATTGTCCATCTTCTTCGGGGCAGGCTGCGAATCTGCAGGCCTTGCCGGCAGCTACTACTACTGCTACTCCTATTGCTGTTGTTCCTACTGTGGGACGAGTTTATACTACCAATGCACAACGTACTGAAAAGGCCCCGAATTTGGTAAAAGGTATAATATTCCTCTCTAATGTTGATTTGTCTGTATTATTTGATTCGGGAGCAACACATTCATTTGTGGCGGACTATGTGGCTAAGGCGCTGGACTTAAAGGTAACACGAATGGTTCCTCCGATGCGTATTACTACCGCTACAGGAGAGGTTAGTGAGTCGTCTTGGATTTGTGAAGATGTGAAGTTTACTTATTTAGGCAGGGGTTATACCATTGATTTAATTATCTTACCCCTGGCCTCTGTCAATTTAATCTTGGGGATGGATTGGTTGTCTCGGAACTGCGCAATGATTGATTGCTGCGGAAAGAGGTTGTTGCTATCTCACGAGAGGCCGTCTGTTTGTCCGTCTTTATATTTGTCTGTCAGTCAAACTGTGAAAGCCTTGAAGGCTGGAGATTTGGGGTATGTTTTGTTGGGCGGATTGGTGGGCGACAAAAAGGAGGAGATTTCTGCTATTCCAGTTGTTAATGAGTTTGAGGATGTATTTCCGGATAAGATACCGGAATTCCCGCCTGAGAGAGATTGAATTCTCGATTGACCTATTGCCTGGTGTGGGGCCGATCTCTTTGGCTCCATACCGGATGTCACCACTTGAGTTGGCCGAGTTGAAGAAGCACATTGAAGAATTATCTGCGAAGAATTTTATTAGGCCTAGTGTGTCTCCGTGGGGAGCACCGGTGATATTTGTGAAGAAAAAGGATGGTAGCATGAGATTGTGCACTGACTACCGACAGTTGAATAAAGTGACTATTAAGAACCGGTATCCATTGCCGCGTATTGATGATTTACTAGATCAGTTGAGGGATGCCTGTGTATTTTCAAAGATTGATCTCCGGTCCGGATATCACCAGATTCGGATTAAACCGGAGGATGTACCTAAAACAGCTTTCTGATCCAGATATGGACATTTTGAATATCAAGTGATTCCTTTTGGGCTTACTAATGCCCCTGCGGTGTTCATGGACTATATGAACCGCATCTTTAAACCGTATTTGGATCAGTTCATGATTGTTTTTATTGATGACATTTTGATCTATTCTAAGAGTAAGGAGGAGCACATCGACCATTTGAGGACTGTGTTGCAGGTGTTGAAAGATAAGAAACTGTATGCTAAACCGTCTAAGTGTGAATTCTGGTTATCTGAGGTGCAATTTTTGGGTCATGTTATTTCTGCAAGTGGTGTTGCAGTGGATCCAAGCAAGATTGAAGCGGTAAGTGACTGGGAACGACCTAAGACTGTGACAGAGATTAGAAGTTTTCTGGGGCTTGCTGGCTATTATCGCCGATTTATACAGGGATTTTCTGCAATGGTTCTACCGTTGACTCGATTGACACGGAAGGATACTCCTTTTGTGTGGACCCAGGAATGTGAGGACTGTTTTCTGCTACTGAAAGAGAAATTGACCACTGCTCCGGTGTTGACTCTACCTGATCCGGAGGGTGAGTTTGTATTATATTGTGACGCTTCTAAGAAAGGTTTAGGGAGCGTGCTGATGCAGGAAGGAAAAGTGATTGCTTATGCGTCTAGGCAGTTAAGGCCACATGAAGAAAATTATCCGACGCACGACTTAGAATTGGCCGCTATTGTGTTTGCCTTGAAAATCTGGAGGCACTTCCTGTATGGGATGAAATTTGCTGTGTTCAGCGACCATAAAAGCTTGAAATATTTATTTGATCAGAAGGAGCTGAATATGAGGCAGCGTAGATGGGTTGAATTCTTGAAAGATTATGACTTTGAGCTGAAATACCACCCGGGAAAGGCTAATGTTGTGGCAGATGCATTGAGTAGGAAGTCTGTCAATTTATCTCATATGATGATGTGGGACAATGAAGTGATTGAGCAATTTCGTGACATGAAAATAACGGATTTCTTTGCAGGAAGAATGTGTGATATGGAGTTGACTCGGATTGAGAACGAGCTGCACGAGAAGATTAAAGAGACTCAGATTAGAAATGAAAGTATAAAATATTTGAAAAGCCAGAGTGGCATATCTGTTAATGAACAGGGATTGTTATTATATCAGGGCAGGATTGTTGTGCCCAAGGAACTTGCCGAGGAAGTAATGACTGAGGCCCATAAGGGTCAATATTTTATCCACCCAGGTGCCACAAAAATGTACCAAGATTTGAAAGTTAAGTTCTGGTGGCCTGGGATGAAAAGGGATGTTGCCGAGTACGTGTCTAAGTGCTTGGTTTGTCAGAAAGTGAAGATAGAGCATCAGAAACCTGCTGGATTACTTCAGCCGCTGGATATACCAGAATGGAAATGGGAGAGTATTTCAATGGATTTTGTTGTTGGGTTGCCGCGAACTCAAGCTGGTTATGATTCAATTTGGGTTATTGTGGACCGACTCACGAAGTCTGCACATTTTCTACCAGTACGAGTGGATTTCACCACCGAGAAGTTGGCTACATTGTATGTAAAGGAGATTGTTAGACTCCATGGGATACCGATTAGCATTGTGAGCGATCGGGACCCGAAGTTTACTTCATGCTTTTGGGGAGCTTTGCAGCAGGCTTTTGGCACTCAGCTTCGACTGAGCACTGCTTATCACCCGCAGACTGATGGTCAGACTGAGAGGACCATACAGACACTTGAGGATATGCTGAGAGCTTGCACACTGGAACAGGGTAATGCCTGGGATAGGTACTTACCACTGGTGGAATTTTCTTATAATAACAGTTTTCATTCCAGTCTGGGTATGGCACCGTATGAGGTTTTGTATGGCAGGAGGTGTCGTACGCCCACTTATTGGACTGAGGTAGGCGATAAGGAAAGATTTGGTCCGGATTTTGTGCAGGAAACGACAGTGCAAATTGAAATGATCAGAGAAAAATTGAAACAGGCACAGAATCGACAAAAGAGCTATTATGACAATAAGCATAGACCGCTGGAATTTGAGGAAGGTGACCATGTTTTTGTACGTTTGTCGCCGGTCACAGGTCTTGGCCGTGAGTTGGGTGTGAGGAAGCTGAGTCCACGGTTCATTGGGCCGTATCAAATTATGAAAAGAGTAGGATTGGTGGCCTATCAGCTTGCCTTACCCCCTCAGTTGTCTAATTTACATGATGTTTTTCATGTGTCGCAGTTGCGACGTTATGTTCCGGATGAATCACATGTGGTGATACCGGATAATATTGAAATCAGGGAGAACTTGAAGACTCCCATCGGTCCTATTGCAGTATTGGATCCCAGTGAAAAGCGATTGAGAAGTAAAGTGATTCCCATGCTGAAGATTCAGTGGGAAGGCCGCACACCTGAGGAGGCTACTTGGGAGCGGGAGGACGAGATTCTCCGGCTGTATCCTGAGTTAGTGAGCAGGTATGATTTAATTTTGCGGACAAAATTTCTAAAAGGTGGGGTGAATATGACACCTCATATATTTAAATGTGAATTTTTATATTATATTGTGAAATGAAAGTTGGTGGATTAGTGAAAATCCAAGGATTATGGCCAAAATGGGCAAAAAGGGCAAAATGGTAATTTGCCAACCGTGTGTTCTGAGGCATAGATACTGAGTTAGAGATTTCATATGACAAAAGTGACACTGGAAATGGAATCAGGGCGAAAAATTGAGTGAATAGGCAAATTTGGGAAAAATTGATGAATAGTGATTTTTTTGTGTTAAAATACTGTGGTGTGAGTGTACCGATAGGTGTGAAATTTTTATCAATATTTTGGAGAAATAAAAATATGTCATGGACTGGAAAAATATGTAGATTAAGAATTTATGATCGGAATTTTTATCGGGGTTAAAGTTAGATCGCGTGTGGGACCCGTGTGACCGAAGTCACTTGGCCCCACCTCCTTTTCTTCCTTCTTTCCTCTCTTTTCTTCTCCATTTCTCGCGCGCCCCCTGTAGAAAGAAAGAAAAAACACCATTTCTCTCCATCTTTTCCCATTTCTTCAATTCTTCACCGAATCGCTTGATTTTGGTGTTGAAATCTATTGTAAACAACCTTCCAAAGCCATTGGTAACACTTAGAAGCCTTGAATCCGCCTCCTTGGCTGCGTTTTTGGCAAAAATCAGATCCGACCCATTGTGTTCATGGAGGTTCTTGGAGCTTTTTGGGTTCTTATGGTTTAGTGAAGCATTGGTGGTGAACATACAACACATTGTGAGTATATTTGTGGTATTTTTATGGTTGAATTCATAGATCTAGGAATTTATGTTCTAAGCTTTGATTTTAGATGTGTTATGATAGAGAGCCCAAATGGAAAAATGCTATTAGATGAAAAGGCCTTAGAATCATGTTTGTAAGCTAGAAATGCTATGTTAATTTTTGGTGAAAAATATAGGTTTTTTAACTTAGGAAAATTTGAAGGATTTACATGAAAAATGAGTTTTGGTGTAATTTGGATTTGATGATTGTTGTAGGGTGCCTCACACGGACAGAATTGTGAAAAGTTGAATTGGAGCATACGTTTGGAACGGTATTGCTCGTATTGAGGTAAACTCTTGGAACTTGGGTTTAATCCCTAGTGTGCTCCACCACACCTAGAGGAAGGTTGTGGTTGGATTATGTGGTTATGACATGGTGTGATTGTGTGCTTGTATGCATATTGCTTGTATTTTGTGAAAAATTGTTTGGTCACTGGCCAGTTGACGTGTGTTGGTTTGGACATCCGCTGGGTTCGTCCTTAGGGAGAATGCCAGTTGGAGATGCCATGGTGTTGACTCTGGGAGCGACATCAGGATGATCCAAGCGGGGGACGTCCGCCGGATAGGGCTCATGAGGAGTTCCGGTTGGGTATTGCCATGGAGTCTTCTCAACCATGGGAGAGGCGCCAGGACTGTCTCGGGAGTTATACGATGGAGCCCTTGAACATGAATCCATGCGTGGATGTTCTTGGGTGTCTCCAGGTGGATGGTGATATTGTATTACTTGCATATTGCATGATGTCATATTTGTACATTTTAGTGAGCCATGGAGTGGAGAGAGCCTCTAGCTCCATTGGTTTACTGAGATATATCCGTATATCTCACCCCGTGTTTGGGGGACCACATTTCAGGTCACTATGAGCCGGGAGGAGCTTCAGGCAAGAAGCCCGTATAGTGGACATTGGATTGGCATGCGGTGCATTGGGATTGCATGACATTTTGGAGGAGTTATGGAGTGCACATGGCATGACATTAGTATTTTGAGACTTAGGTCATGAACATATTGCATGATGTTATTTCCATGCTTTTGTTAGTGTTCATGATTATATGCTAAGTCTTGTTTATGGTTTATTATTCATGGCATGGATAACTGTACATTTTGAGTGAGCATGGGACTTGTCCATTGCCACATTCATAGCCTTGAAGTCTTGGTATTCATGTTGTAAAAATGGTCCATATTTGTATGTAAATGGCCCTTATTTGAGGACTTTGTAAATGATGCATGTTTTAAGGAAATTGTATGATGGAAGGGCCTAGAGCCTACATTAGGACATGATTATGTGTTGTGTGGAGTACCAAGGGGTTAGGGATGGATTACACAACCCTTTTTGGGGCTTAAAATGCTGTAATCTGTCATTTTGCTGCAAAGTAATCGATTACCCAAGCATGGTAATCGATTACCATGCAACAGGGGACGAAAAAATTGGCTACTGTCTTCACTGGTAATCGATTACTGGGCTTTGGTAATCGATTACCATGTGAGGTAATCGATTACCCAAAGTTGGTAATCGATTACCAGAACAGAGGATTGAGAAATTTAGCTACTGCCTCATTTTTGACAGGTGGTAATCGATTACCACCCATTGGTAATCGATTACCACAGTGTAAATTTCGAAAATTCAGGTTTTTCTAGACTAAAAGAAAGGGGCTTAACATGATGGGTAGAACTCCAAATGATACGTGGTTTGAAACCACGTGTAGACAACGTAAAGGACTATAACTTGGTGAAATGTGAGAGTAAGATGGTGAGTCTAAATGAATTGAATAAAAAGGAAGGTTTATGATGTTAGTTTAATGTATGATTCCGCGTATTGCATTTACAATTATAGTGTTGTTTTAATTGATTACGGAAAATGTATTGATGTAAGAAAAGGAATATGACAAAAGAAAAATTTGCCCGTAATTTAATTAACCCAATCACTGTGATTGTAACTGTGCTTAATATCATAATCAATGTTAACAATACCGGTGTACAACGGGCTGTTACAGATCACACTTACAAGAAATGTGTCGTCGAGAACCCTTATAATAAAAATAAATAGAAAATAAATTATATTTATGAATTTTTCGACGGAAAACGAATTCTGTCGAAAACATAAAAAAAAAATCAAAAAATAAACAAAGGTACGTCATTTAAAATGAAAAATACTTTTTTCTTTATAAATAATGGTTATGGATGAAAGTTATATTTATAATTTTTTTTTGATCAATCTCTTATAATCAAATTTTAACTATTGATTGACGCCAATCTGATGTGATGGTCCCAGATGAACTCAAGAGGGGGTTGAATTGAGTTTTATAAAAATAATTCGCTAATTAAAATTAACTCAAAGCAATAAATCAAGATAAGGATAGAGAGATATTAACACAATAGTTTTTACGTGGAAAACCCAAAAGGAAAGTAAAACCACGGGCCCTAAAATCGAATACTGAAATTCGACGGGCAACTCCACTATGAAACTTGTGTTCAAAGAGTTCTCTAATATCCTAGTTTTCTAGTCTTCTCCTTACACAAATTCCCAACTGGTATCCTTAATTTCCAGTATGAAATCCTAACCCTTTAGAATTCCAAAACCCTATCACACAAGGGTTCTTAAGTCACTCTCGATTTCCAAAGAAAAAGTGACATGTTGTATCCCAGTTTCCCAACACAAGAACTGTTATCCAAGTTTTTTAGTACAGACCTTCAAAAAGGTCAAGAAGAAAATTATAATTAAAGTATTTACCTCGGTGCTTCTTTTCCTCAAGCATATAGGTAATATGAATTCCTATGGAGAAATATTCACTTTGCCAGAGGATGAATATATGAATGAATCTATGGAAGAAAGCTCTTCAATTGATGCACAAGAAAGAATCCTATTCTTGAAAATGTAATTCTCTCTTTTCTTTCTTATATATTCTCTCTCTTGTATTTTTCCATATGAAATAATATGCAATGAGCCCTATTTATAACAATAACATCTTAATCTATTATGCAATGCAATCCTAATCAAATCTTTGGCAAAGAATATTTTATTTCTCTTACATAAAATTTAAAAAGATAAAATCTATCTTAATCTTTATTTGATTCCATGCTTTTATATTTCTTCATGATATCTTCCACATCTTCTCCAATCTTCATGCAATCTTTCAATTATCTTGAATACTAATTCAAATCGGAATAAATATTATCAATTAAATTAACATTAAATTGATTGTAATCATCAAAATATATTTTAAATCAATTAAACAATTGGGGTATAACAAATATCCAACATGATGGTTATCATTTATTGGAAATTAATAAGTTTGACCCAGTAAATTATAATCATAAAATTGGCGAAAATTGACGATTAAGATTTAGTTGAAAGAAGTGGTAAATATAATAATGATTCTGATTTATACTTTGCATTTAGATAACACCTGTTGTGGGTGGTAAGGCCAACGGCCTACCGATAGGGGTCCCGCTTCCTGGTGAGTCGAATATAGTCTTATGTGTCGAAAAAATTTAAATTTTAAAAAAAATTGTACCTTCTGTATTTATTTGTAATTCTTTTTAAGAATATAGGAAAGATTTGCGTAAATTTTATATTGCTTGATAATAGAAATGAGGGTTTCAATTAGGGGTGTAAATGGGTCAGGCCTAGCCAAGCTTTAACATAAATAGTCTATGCCCATATAGAATATTTTAAGCCTGGCCCAGCCTCTAAGCCTGCCACAAGCTAAGATATTGGCCTGGGCCTGGCCTGCTTTTTAAAATCAGGAAGCCTGACTTGACCTCTGTCCTGCCAAGAGACATTTTGCATATATTCTTTCTATATTTAGAGGAATCCTACAACATCATCAACAAGATAGAAATCAAGAGGAAGAGTAAAGAGAAATGTCACCAAATAAGCTCTAAAAAAAAGAAATCAAATTTGTGCTCTAGAGAGCTTCAAACCACAAAATGACCGGTGAGTATAAGCTACTACTCACCACGAACACTCCCCTAAAATTTGAGCTTATTCCGATGAAGTATCACTGCACCACACCGGAGCCTCTTCCCTTCTTCTTCTCCTCTGTGCGATGCTTCTGTCTCGATCTCTCTTTCTCTTTTTTTTTTCTTTTTGTTCTTATTCAATTATCTTTCTCTGACGCTCCCTTTCTTATTCCTTTTATCTTTTTCTTTTTGAAATTTCAAAACCATGGGTCCCAACTCCCATGACTTTAATAAAAGTCACGGACCCAACAGGTTAGAGATGGAGAACAAACAACAGCGCATCTTGTGTGGACCAAAAGTAGCAAAAAGGAAGAAAAGATCGTTGTCCTAAACTCTATTATATAAAATAAATTTTATTAAAAAAATTCTTTAAAAATATTGGCCAGCATGGCCCAGGCTTTACAATATAGGCCCGTGGCCTGATTTGAAAGGAGGCTTTATAATTAGTCCAAGCCTGTCTCGTTTTGTAAGTAGGCTGGCCTAGACCAGGCCAAAAGTAGGTCGGGCCAGAGGCCCCTAACGGGTAGCCTGGCCCATTTACACCCCTAACTGTGTGTTTAAGACTTAAACCACTATAAATACTCATTTTTGGCTCTAAACCCTAGGCCATATCAATTTTTACGTGACACCTTGGGAGGCTGGTCTGTTAGACACTATTCCATTGCTTCCTCCTCACTTTTTGTGAACCAAGTGATCATTTTTCTTCCTTGAACCTTCACCTAAACCCCTTGAGATAGTGTGAAGTAGCCTTGTGGGGGTGAGGCTCAGCTTTGGCTGAGTTGGGGTTGCTGTTTTGGGAAGTTCTTAGTGCTGTGTTTATGAGTTTTCTTGGATGAGGCATTTTCCTTGGTGGTGGAAGCTTCAAGTGTTGAACTTTATGGTGAAAGGGTCAACCTTGCTACACATTTTCGTGTTCCTTGTAACCTGCACCTTGGGAGCTTCATAGTGAGCTCCAAGAGCCATTGTTGCTTCTGTTTTGAAGCCTTGGGTATGTTCCCTACCTTGATCATGAGTTTTCTTCGTTTAAAGGTTGAGTATTGGCATGTTAATGAGTTAAATGAGTAACCAACCTGAATATGAACCTAAAAGTGAATAAAAATGCATTCTTGGCCGTCCTTATGGGTTAAAAACCGAACCTTGGGAGTGATATCTCGCGAAATGTAGAACCTGCATTCTATCACGAAATATCCAGATATGATATCCGGATATTGATATCCGGACATGGCCCCGACATATATCCGGATATTCTGGGTTTTCGAGAACAGTAACTGTATTGTTCATACAGAAGTGTGTTTGGGGTGTGTTGACCCTAGATTGAGTAACGTGGACTTCTGTAATGATTAACTAAATCAAAATCTAAGTGATTCAGGTCTTATGGCTTTGTGAGGAGCCTAAAGACATGAAAAGTAGGAGGAAGGCGTTGTCTTTATGCATATGCTTGTAGAGTATGAATATTGATATTGTTGTTGGTCCAAAACAGATTGTGGTTCTGCTGTGTGTGGACTTCGAGCTGATTGGACTCTTGGCTTGGATAGTTAGCTTGCAAGGTAAGCTTTCGTGTCCTCAATTTAGCCATTGTTGGTTCCACCATGTCCCATGGGGGGATGGTTTATATGCATAATGTTGTTTTCATATATTGCTTTATTGAAATGCTATTGAGTTGTTATGTGCAAGTGCTTATGGTATGCATGTGGTGTTCCACCTATACTATAAGCCTGAGTATGTGGGGATATACAAGATGGTGAGGCTGTAGGTGAGGTGCAAGTGGTGTTCCTTGTACTACTGTGGGGTTGTAGACGTATGTCCTGTATTTCTCTAGCCAGTAGAATAGTTACAACACACATTGCATGATTATCTATTGCATTGTACTATTTTGGTACTTATATTTTTAAACTTCTTTTGAACTTATATTGCACATGTAAGTGAGCTTGGGGTGGAAGATCCTTGAAGACCCCTTGTCTTACTGAGATTTCTAATTAGAGATATCACCCCACGTTTGGGGCACCATTTCAGGTTTAGGTAAAGCGGGGGTTGAGACCTCTAGCGGCAGGAGGCCGGAGCTTAGCTGATATATGTTGTGTTGATGATATCCTGACATGCTTTATGTTATTATTATGTCTTTGTTGTTGGGACTCTTTTGGGCTTGTTGCCTTATTTGGTGAGCATGAGGATTGTGCATGCCATATTGATTGACTATGTCTTATTTTATATTCGAGTTGTATTAATGTATCAGGATATTGTCCGGACTATGTGTTGTAGTTCCGTGACTTAGATACTCACTTAATTATATATGAGGTTATTCAGTGTAGATAGTTGTCTTTTGCAATTTACATACAGGAAATGTTTTCAAAAAGGATTAAATAATCAACTTGGTTAATGATAATGACTTCATAATTGAAAGTAAAAAGTTATTCCGCAATTTTAATTAAGCGTGACTTAATACGATGAAATGTTAACAAACTGGGGTATACACGGGGTGTTACAGAAGTCAGTTAATGATGGTAATATTTGCTCTTTTGACAGAGTAGTAATAGAAATGGCAGGCCAACATTCAACTCTTGTTTAAAACTGGCAATCTACAATCCAACTTATGTTTTGCTGCATGCAAAATTCTAGTGAAACAGAGACTCTGTTAATTATCAGCAGAACTAGATTAAATTAATCATCCAAACCTTTTTGGTTCAATAAATTATGATGTCATTCTGACCATAAAATATATTATTGTTCCTTCTCTACGTCTTCCATAATTTTGACGTGAATCGGCAAGTGTACCGAATCACGTAAGTAATAAAATGATAAGTAAAGTTCGTATCCACAGAGAGTGTGTCTAAATCAATTAAACTATTCTTTTTAAGATTAAATATTCCAAGAGGTTTTTGACACGAATGTCAGGATTGTGTGGGAATTTGATTTGTAAAATAAAAGACGTGTTTTTGTTATTTTTGAATAATCAAGAATCCAATAAAATAAGGGTTTGAATTTATGAGAAAAACGCTGTAGTTAGAGAACACTCACCGATGATCCCCACCTTTTACTCTGGATTAAGTTAAATATTAATATATTTATCGTGAAATTAGATAATTATCAGATAAACGTATCAGTAGTTAATTCTCAATCCCTTGAAGAATTAACCCTTTAATCTCATATAGAACCCTAATTCCTTGAGGTGCCCTATATGAGATCAAGCATAAAGATCGATAATTAAAACATCTACAATATGAATCATGTCTATCCCTAGATCATGTTCATACCGTCGTTCTATTCCCTTTATGGATTAAAGACCGCAGATTCCTCTTGTTGGCCCTAATCCTCAGATTTATTATCAATTACTAGATTGATCGGATCTAATAACAACAATAACAATACGATCAGAATAGAACGAAATTCAAAAGATAAATATATCAATAAAAACTCAATCCATTATATCAGGGGTTCACAAGGGTTCGTGACCCTAACCACAACAAAGAGGTTCTAGCCAACCATTATCATGGCTAAAATCCAATATTCAAATGAAAACATAAAACTACAAGAACTACAGAAAGGTAGAAGAAGAGATCTTTCTCCCACTCTCCAGAGCTTTCGCCTCTCAAATGACCTCAGAGTTGTCCAGTATGAAAAGTGTGTCTTTAGGGTTGTCTTGTGCCCTTTTTATACACCTCAGAATTCTCCTTTCCTCGCAACTGACAGCTGTCCATTTCAACCCTACGCTTGGAGCGCAGGATCTACGCTCCAAGCGTGGGGCTTCTGCCTGTTTTCTCCTTGTCTACGCTTCAAGCGTAGGGTTCTACGCTTGAAGCGTAGACTTACTGTCTTGGGTCTTTTCCTACGCTTCAAGCGTTGAATTGAACGCTTGAAGCGTGGAGCTTCTGTTTGATTTTCTTCCTGCTCCTTTATTTGACCTTATGACGAAACGTATAACGGAAACCTTACAATTTATTACATAAATGTTATAACGGAAATATTAAAGTATGAATTTATTACAGAAACGTTTAACGGAAAGTTTTAATTAAAATAAAATTGAATTCACATTTCGAATTTAAAATCTGAATTCAACAGTTGCGCGATCCTCTGATGCTGCAAGCGCCATTCCCACGCTCGTAGCGTGGGCCTTTAGTTTCACTTTGTCCTTTTCAGCTCTAATTTGTGCATTTCTCCTATGAAATCAACATAAAATCAGTATATATCTTCAGATTAAGATATTTGACAAATTAACAGTGATTTTGCCCTTTTCTTGCATCAGATTAAGTAACATTCTTCCTCTTTTTATCTTACAATTCCTTATATGCTGATCGCATATCAAATAATTCCCAGATTTAAACGTTGCTGTCCCCAGCAATGTAAAAGACTCAGTCCAGGACATATTTAATTAATCCAACATAACATTCCAGAGACACTCTCAGACACAATATGCCATGCATGCCTGACTCAACATCATAAACTCCCAATAATGTCATCAGCTTCTTAGAGATACAAGTCTACATTGGTTACCCCTCACACAGATAAATAATATTCACTCAACACTCAGTGTTTAAGGGTATAATGAGCACTCAATCACTCAAAGCTATAACACTACCATAAGCTTGATCATATTCTAAAAAAAATTCTTAAAAATGAAGAATCACACACATGCATTAATTGATCAAAAGGACTTCACAGGTTGTAACTTTGTCGAGTTAAAGGGTAGGAATATTTGGATAGTAGCTCAAACAACAATGAGATTGAAAACTGATATTGTTTCACTTTAACACATTCAATTCAATGATTTTTGCTCCACTAACATCCCCACAGGATTTCGGGAATTAATTCCTTCCACCCCACCTTTTACTCTTTTCCTCTTTTTTTTTTTATAAGGGCATAGATGATTTTTTTTTTTAATCCCTTAATCACTTGACCTTTGTGGAGCTTACCTCAATTTCTTTATTTTATTTTCAATACATTCAATGATTCAATCTCAATCAAGGTAAGTCACGAAAAATGGATATAGGCTAAGCCATCAATCAGGCCACAGGTCATTTATCAAGAATTAAGTTCAGGCTCAAAGGGCTAGCAAGGGGAAAATCTCATACAGGTGAGTTATTTTGGCCAATAGCAATTTAAGAACAAAATGCCTTATCATATCAATCAATGCATGCATAATAGAGAAACAAATCAAGTTCTAGAGTATTACAACAGTGAGACCTCTCAACAAAAATTTCAGTGTTTAGGCTCAAAACCTCACAGCTATGGTATCAATGCAGACTCAAGAAAATTGACCTCAGACATTATCAGAATTTCACAATATTAATTCAGACAAACGAGCAATCATGCAATCTAATTATGCCTATGCAATGTTATGTCAGAAAGTCATACAATATATTCCAAGGATTTAATCATGTACATTAACAAGATGAACACATTTAAACCTGGGATTTGTTCAAAACACACATTTTTTTTTTATTATTTTTTTTATTTTTAATTTTTAATTTTTTTATTTTTTTTCAATGGCACACCAAATAACTATAAAAAAATAACTAAGAAAATGAAAAGAGTTAGGATATCTCCCCTGATAGAAGAATTGCAGTTCTAAGGCACAAGCCCACCATTCCCAGATTTAGAGCATTGTTGTCCTCAGCAATAATTAAACCACAAGAAGGAAAACCTGCACAATGGAACAAGCAGTGGCATATAGAAGAGACTATAATGCGCACATTAAAACATCAGAGAAAAATATACTAACTAAAATACAAAACAGAAAAATAAACTAATGTACAAAATCTCCGTCAGCAAGGAGATAAAGTCAAACCTCCATGTCATCCCACTCAGCAGCGTGGGATGACTCAGCAAATGGAGGATCTGGTGGTATTGGCTGCCTTGGTGTTTGGGGCCACCATTCCCAGATTTGGCCCAAACCATGGAGCCATGTTAGAAACTCTTTGAAGCTTTGATTCTTCTGAGAGATAGAATCTCTATGTCTCTTGTCAAACTTTAGGTTCCGGTGTCTCTTCCAATTCTTATTAAAGAGTTTGATCACCTCTTTTCTCACTATCTTCTTCATTGTAGGATGACTCCTCCCTTGGGGTTTCTTCTCATGTTTGCCATCATCCTCATTTAGAATTTTATTGGTATGAGCAGAGGGATCTTTGTCTTTCAATTCAGTCTTTTCTTCCTTCAGTGCTTCAGTCACTACCTTGTTACACAAGAAGATATCTCTTAAAGTTTTAGGAGACTCCTTTAACTCTACCTTCGTGGCACCATTTTCATCATCTGCTTTTCTAGAAACTTCAACCGCTAAACTTTGCTTTTCCTTTAAGATTTCCAGACTAAAACAATCATCTTTGTGAGAAGACTGTTTTAAAGAATCAAAGACATTGATGGTAACGGTCTCATCATTCATCCTTAGTTCAAGCTTCCCGTTTTCAACATCAATCATTGCACGGGCTGTGGCTAGGAAAGGTCTACCCAATATGAGAGGCATTTCATTTTCTACCTCCATATCAAGCACAATAAAATCAGCCGGAAAGATGAACTTGTCAATTTTTACAAGGACATCTTCGACTATACCACTTGGCTTCCTTAAGGATCTATCAGCAAGCTGAAGAGAAACCAAAGTAGGCTTCAATTCAGTAATCCCCAAGGCTTTACAGACAGATAAGGGCATCAGATTAATGCTCGCCCCTAAATCACACAAAGCTTGGCCAATCTTTGTATCTCCAATTTCAATTTCAATGTTGAGGCTTCCAGGATCACGAAGTTTAGGAGGAAACTTCCTAGTGATAATAGCACTGCACTTCTCAGTAAGTGCAACTGTCTGACATTCTTGTAGTTTATGCTTCCTGGAGAGGAGATCTTTCATGAATTTTGCATAGTTTGGCATATTAGCCAATGCTTCAGCAAACGGAATGTTCACATGCAACTTCTTGAATATCTCAAGAAATCTGTCATAGCTTTTTGCTTTCAATTCTGGTTTCAACCTTCCAGGATAAGGTGCCATTTTCATAAGATACTCTTCACTAAGTTCAAATTTTTCTTTTGGAAGAGTAGCTGGCTCCTTCACATCATCAGCCGGTTTCAATATTTCAGGAGATTTTTCAGTTTCTTTTTCAGACTTCTCCTCCTGTTCAACCTTCTCTTCCTCTTCTATAGGTTTTGGTGGGGATGCCACCACTTTCCCGCTTCTAGTTATAACTGCCATACAATTTTCCTTGGGATTGGTAGTAGTATTACCAGGAAAGGTACCTCGGAGCTCTATCAGATAGCTGTTGGGCAAGTTGACCAACCTGATATTCCAGATTCTTGATTGAAGCTTTAGTATTCCTGAATTCAGCTCTACTTTCCTCAATGAAAGCATTGGTACTTTTTTGATTAGCCTTACTCTCTTCCATGAAAGCGTTAGTACTTTGGGCTAATGTTCCTACTAAACGCTCCAGGTCGGAAGGCTCTCTTTTTGGAATAGGTGGTGGTTTTAGATAGTTGTCAGATGTCATATCTAAACCAGTACCTTGATAACTCTTCCTTTGGTAACTATTACCGCCAGCAGAATTATTCTGATTCCTTGAGAAATTTTGCTGATTAGGGCGCTGATCATACCAAATGCCATTAACCTGCAACGGTTGAGCAGAATCTGAAGACATCAATGTAGAACAAGTATTGGTGTCATGATCTTCATGACAATATTCACAGTCAAGAACAACTGCATTTGTTTGAACTTTAGAAAGCTGCAACCTCTCAAACTTTGCATTCAGATTAGACATTTGTTGTGATAACAACTTTTGCTCTGCCAGCATTGCATTATTATCATTGAGTGGCACTACTTCCCTTTTTCCTGTCCTTGTAGATGTTTCATTCTCATTTTTAGCTAACTTGTCAATCAGATGATATGACTCTGAAGCTAGCTTATCACCCAAAGAACCGCCTGCTGCAGTATTAATAACCAGTTTCGTCTCCGGTAGACAACCATTGAAAAAGATTCTCACTTGGTCCCCTTGAGATAGGTTATAATGAGGAATATAACACCTCATATATTTAAATGTGAATTTTTATATTATATTGTGAAATGAAAGTTGGTGGATTAGTGAAAATCCAAGGATTATGGCCAAAATGGGCAAAAAGGGAAAAATGGTAATTTGCCAGCCGTGTATTCTGAGGCTTAAATACTGAGTTAGAGATTTCATATGACAAAAGTAATACTGGAAATGGAATCAGGGCGGAAAATTGAGTGAATAGGCAAATTTGGGAAAAATTGATGAATAGTGATTTTTAAGTGTTAAATACTGTGGTGTGAGTGTACCGATAGGTGTGAAATTTTATCAATATTTTGGAGAAATAAAAATATGCTATGGATTGGAAAAATATGTAGATTAAGAATTTATGATCGGAATTTTTATCGGGGTTAAAGTTAGATCGCGTGTGGGACCCGTGTGACCGAAGTCACTTGGCCCCCACCCCTTTTTCTTCTTTCCTTCCCTCCTTTTCTTCTTCATTCTCGCGCTCCCCCCTGCAAAAAGGAACCAAAACACCATTTCTCTCTTCTTCTCACCATTTTCTCTATTCTTCACCAAATCGCTTGATTCCGGTGTTGAAACCTATTGTAAACAACCTTCTAGATCCATTGGTAACACTCCCAGGCCTTGAATCCATATCTTGGCTGCATTTTTTTGGGCAAAAACAGATCCGACCCATAGTGTTCTTGGAGCTTTGTTGGAGTTTTGATCTTCTTATGGTTTAGTGAAGCCTTGGTGGTGAACCTACAACACATTGTGAGTATATTTGTGGTATTTTTGTGGTTGATTTCATAGATCTAGGAATTTATGCTCTAAACCTTTGATTTTAGATGTGTGATGATAGAGAGCCCAAATGGAAAAATGCTATTAGATGAAAAGGCCTTAGAATCATGCTTGTAAGCTAGAAATGCTATGATAATTTTTCATGAAAAATGAGTTTTGGTGTAATTTGGATTTGATGATTGTTGTAGGGTGCCTCACACGGACGTGGTTGTGAAAAGTTGATTTGGAGCATATGTTTGGAACGGATTTGCTCGTATTGAGGTAAACCCTTGGAACTTGGGTTTAATCCCTAGTGTGCTCCACCACACCTAGTGGAAGGTAGTGGTTGGATTATGTGGTTATGACATGGTGTGATTGTGTGCTTGTATGCATATTGCTTGGATTTTATGAAAATTGTTTGGTCACTGGCCAGTTGACGTGTGGAGTTTGGACATCCGCTGGGTTCATCCTTGTGAGAATGCCAGTCGGGTTTTGCCGTTGGGTCGACTCTGGGAGCGGCACCAGGATGATCCAAACGTGGGACATCCGCCGGATAGGGCTCATGAGGAGTTCCAGTTGGGTATTGCCATGGAGTCTTCTCAACCATGGGAGAGGCGCCAGGATTGTCTCGGGAGTTATATGATGGAGTCCTTGAACATGAATCCATGCGTGGATGTTCTCGGGTTGTCTCCAGTTGGATGGTGATATTGTATTGCTTGCATATTACATGATGTCATATTTGTACATTTTAGTGAGCCATGGAGTGGAGAGAGCCTCTAGCTCCATTGGTTTACTGAGATATATCCGTATATCTCACCCCGTGTTTGGGGGACCACATTTCAGGTCACTATGAGCCGGGAGGAGCTTCGGGCAAGAAGCCCGTATAGTGGACATTGGATTGGCATGCGGTGCATTGGGATTGCATGACATTTTGGAGGAGGACTATTGGATTGCACATGGCATGACATTAGCATTTTGAGACTTAGGTCATGAACATATTGCATGAAGTTATTTCCATGCTTTTGGTAGTGTTCATGATTATATACTAAGTCTTTTTTATGGTTTATTATTCATGACTTGGATAATTGTATATTTTGAGTGAGCATGGGACTTGTCCATTGCCACATTCATTGCCTTGGAAGTCTTGATGATTATGTTGTAAAAATGGTCCATATTTGTATGTAAATGGCCATTACTTTGAGGACTTTGTAAATGATGTATAATCTAAGGAAAATGCATGATGGAAGGGCCTAGAGCCTACATTAGGATGTGTTTAAGTGTTGTGTGGAGTATCAAGGGGTTAGGGATGGATTACACAACCCTTTTGGGGCTTAAAATGCTGTAATCTGTCATTTTTACTGCATAGTAATCGATTACCCAAGCATGGTAATCGATTACCATGCAACAGGGGACGAAAATTGGCTACTGTCTTCACTGGTAATCGATTACTGAGCTTTGGTAATCGATTACCATGTGAGGTAATCGATTACCCAAAGTTGGTAATCGATTACCAGAACAGAGGAGGTCAAAATTTGGCTACTGCCTCATTTTTGACAGGTGGTAATCGATTACCACCCCCTGGTAATCGATTTCCACAGTGTAATTTTCGAAAATTCAGGTTTTTCTAGACTAAAAGAAAGGGGCTTAACTTGATGGGTAGAACTCCAAATGGCACGTGGTTTGAAACCAAGCGTAGATAACGTAAAGCACTACAACTTGGTAAAATGTGAGAGTAAGATGGTGAGTTTAAATGAATTGAATAAAAAGAAGGATTAATGATGTTATTAAAATGTATGATTCCGCGAATTGCATTTACAATTATAGTGTGGTTTTAATTGATTACGGAAAAAGTATTGATGTAAGAAAAGGAATGTGTTAAAAGAAAAAAATTTGCCCGTAATTTAATTAACCCTATCACTGTGATTGTAACTGCGCTTAATATCATAATCAATGATAACAATACCGGTGTACAACGGGCTGTTACAAGGAACCTTTCTCATGAGGGCCTTGAATCTATTCCAAGAAGCGCAGATGGTCTCTCCCATTTGTTGTTTGAAGGAGGTGATATCATTCACCATGTTGTTGTATTTCTCCATGGGGAAGAACTCTGCAAAGAATTTTTCGGACAAGTTTTCCCAAGAAATGATGCTATCAGCAGGTTGTCGTTCCACCCAATCAAGAGCTTTTCCCTTAACTTAAAAAGGAAAAAGTCTCAATCGTATTGCATCATCAGAAACATGTGGAGGCTTTGTAGAGTAACAGATTCGTAAAAATCTGTCAACAAATCTGTGAGGATCTTCATTGTCCTCTCCTTCATACTTTTCTCTCTCGGCCAACTGAATGATGTTGGACTTGAGCTCCCATTGATTGTTCCCAAGTTCTGGTGGAACAATCCCAGCATTGGGCCTGTTAAAGATAGGCGTGAGAATGGTGTTCATCCTAGGATCAGCATTCTGATTAGGAGCAGCCATCTCTAGGGTTTCAGCTACTGGAATGGGAGTTGTCTGTGCCCTTTTTCTTTCCTTCTCTCTTTGAGCAATTCGTTCGCTTCTCCTTAGAAAAGCACTGCTTTGCATACAACTTCAGAGAAAAGATTAGTAGCACAAATACAAAAATAAAATAAAAACAATTTAATCTTTAAAATCAAGATTAATTCATTTTAGAAAAACACTCCCCGGCAACGGCGCCAAAAACTTGACGTGAATCGGCAAGTGTACCGAATCGCGTAAGTAATAAAATGATAAGTAAAGTTCGTATCCACAGAGAGTGTGTCTAAATCAATTAAACTATTCTTTTTAAGATTAAATATTCCAAGAGGTTTTTGACACGAATGTCAGGATTGTGTGGGAATTTGATTTGTAAAATAAAAGACGTGTTTTTGTTATTTTTGAATAATCAAGAATCCAATAAAATAAGGGTTTGAATTTATGAGAATAACGCTGTAGTTAGAGAACACTCACCGATGATCCCCACCTTTTACTCTGGATTAAGTTAAATATTAATATATTTATCGTGAAATTAGATAATTATCAGATAAACGTATCAGTAGTTAATTCTCAATCCCTTGAAGAATTAACCCTTTAATCTCATATAGAACCCTAATTCCTTGAGGTGCCCTATATGAGATCAAGCATAAAGATCGATAATTAAAACATCTACAATATGAATCATGTCTATCCCTAGATCATGTTCATACCGTCGTTCTATTCCCTTTCTGGATTAAAGACCGCAGATCCCTCTTGTTGGCCCTAATCCTCAGATTTATTATCAATTACTAGATTGATCGGATCTAATAACAACAATAACAATACAATCAGAATAGAACGAAATTCAAAAGATAAATATATCAATAAAAACTCAATCCATTGTATCAGGGGATCACAAGGGTTCGTGACCCTAACCACAACAAAGAGGTTCTAGCCAACCATTATCATGGCTAAAATCCAATATTCAAATGAAAACATAAAACTACAAGAACTACAGAAAGGTAGAAGAAGAGATCTCTCTCCCACTCTCCAGAGCTTTCGCCTCTCAAATGACCTCAGAGTTGTCCAGTATGAAAAGTGTGTCTTTAGGGTTGCCTTGTGCCCTTTTTATACACCTCAGAATTCTCCTTTCCTCGCAAATGACAGCTGTCCATTTCAACCCTACGCTTGGAGCGCAGGATCTACGCTCCAAGCGTGGGGCTTCTGCCTGTTTTCTCCTTGTCTACGCTTCAAGCGTAGGGTTCTACGCTTGAAGCGTAGACTTACTGTCTTGGGTCTTTTCCTACGCTTCAAGCGTTGAATTGAACGCTTGAAGCGTGGAGCTTCTGTTTGATTTTCTTCCTGCTCCTTTATTTGACTTTCTGACGAAACGTATAACGGAAACCTTACAATTTATTACATAAACGTTATAACGGAAATATTAAAGTATGAATTTATTACGGAAACGTTTAACGGAAGGTTTTAATTAAAATAAAATTGAATTCAAATTTCGAATTTAAAATCTGAATTCAACAGTTGGGCGATCCTCTGATGCTGCAAGCGCCATTCCCACGCTCGTAGCGTGGGCCTTTAGTTTCACTTTGTCCTTTTCAGCTCTAATTTGTGCATTTCTCCTATGAAATCAACATAAAATCAGTATATAACTTCAGATTAAGATATTTGACAAATTAACAGTGATTTTGCCCTTTTCTTGCATCAGATTAAGTAACATTCTTCCTCTTTTTATCTTACAATTCCTTATATGCTGATCGCATATCAAATTTCCATATTAACTATAGTCTCATTTGATTAGAATATAAATAAATAAAAAACTTATTATTCCACATGTTTCAAAATAGTAGTCGCTTTATAAAAATTAATATTTATGAAATGTTTTTTGCTAAATTAATTTTTATTTATTGATGTTTTTTATTTTACATAGTAAAAATATCAAATATAAAAAATATATATATAAATAATAATCAAACTTTTTTTTAATTAATGTTTAATTTAATATATCAATTTCAAGTGTATAAAAACTGTTTCCATGTTTTGTTAGGAGTGTTTCCATGATAAGGATTATTTGAATTATAGATACCATGCCAAGATGTGCCTTTATCTCTGCTTGATGAAAAATTACTTGGAGTCCTCTCCATCTGTTGGCAGAGTTGAATGGTCTACTCTACAGGATGATGCCCGAAAGCCCTTACTGATTGTGTATCCAGGTTTGTACTCAGTGTTAGCTTAGCACTTAAATTTTAATGCATTTTACTTCATAAAAATATTGGCGTGACTAACAGAGAAAGTAATTGCAGCTGCAAAGCTTGTTAAAGTTCCCCCGGTGTTTTTGTAAGAATTATTCCTTAAGCTATGTCTCTATTTAGCATATCAAAGTTGAGCCTAAAGCGTAACAACATTCATAATTTGAATCATGGTTTGTGCCTTCAACACTTATATTATGTTTCTTTGAGAAAGTTGCTTCTACTTTTGATAAAATATATTGATGACTGATTGTTAATATTGTGAAGGGACGACTACTTTGCTGGCTATGCCAAAGTACAATTCTAGTATTCTGGAAGACATGTTTATAGAGGATACAGAATTCATCAACAAATTTTTTCTGGGTTGGAAGGAACTAAGAGAGGCTTTAATCCTGCTTAAGGCTTGATATTTGATTTATTTTTTTTAATCTAATGAAGAAAAAAAGAAGGGAAGTAGCGCATATACACACAGGGTAAACTACTAGAAGAGTTTAATTTACAATACACTAGAGAGAATTTCAGCATTTCAAATCAAAATCAAGCAATGTGCAAACAACAAATGCCCGCCTCAATTCCACGAATAGTGATGGTGAAATTCTTTTTTGGAAAGTCGAATAAGCATAAAGAAGAGATACACACACTAACCCAATATTGATGTGATATGCACCAATAACATAACGATGGAATTAGAAAACCTAGATTTTCGATTGAGAATGAAGGGGTGGCTTCTTTACACAGAGAACCAAGGAGACTTATCTGATTTGGGGAATGACAATAGAGATGAAACAAATGATAGTATTTATGATTTAAAATGACATGAAAAAATGTAATATTGGGTTTACTTCGTTGCAGATTTGGGGTTTTCTTTGAATATTCAATGCAACTCTGTTAGTGTGGCAAAAGCGATGGCACATTTCTTGTAAGTGTGATCTATGTATAGGATTTTACTGTATATTTTTTAAGAAAAATACTATTAGCTTAAATATCACAAGAAATCTTTCGGACAAAATAATATAATTTGGTTATAGATATTATATTGTAAGATATATTGGCTAATCAAATATTTTTCTTGTAATGATATTGATTTTTTAATTCCAACGTCATAAAGAAGTCTCCTAATCTAAAAACGTGGCAAAATATTTTCGAATATTGATTTGATTTCCTAAATTATAATATTGATATTAATTGTAAGATATTGGTCAATAAAATATTTTTTGTAATCACTGAACAGTGAAAACTTTTGATTCAGTTTCCTAAATTATAGTATTGATATTAGCTGTAAGATATTATTTGCTCAACCCAAGTAAATCTTCCGAGTAAGATTTTTTGTAATGAACATTCGAAAATTTAATTCGAACGTAAGTTTCCTACACTAAAAACCTAGCAAAATATTTGGAATCTTGATTCGGTTTCCTAAATTATAAGATCCGATTTATTTCATTATATATCAAATCTTATACTTAGTTTCTATAAATTCAATTATTGTGAGACTCAGGCTACTTTCTGGATCAATCTTATAGAACAGTTTGAGATCAGCCTTTGTTGAAGGTACGACTTTTGTCTTATTACATTTACACTGTCACTTTTTCTTCGTTTTTGTATTGTTTTCTTTCTATATATGTTGTTTAAGTTTGTTTGAAACTATTGCATTCTTGATAATTTGACACGTTCTTCTCTCTTTGAATAATTCTTCTCTAAAACATCTCTTACGATCCGTTTTTCACAAGAATTTTCATTGTATGGCCATTAGCCATTAGCCATGGCCATTTTGCTTCTCCTTTTCCTTCGCCCTCTAAAGAACCATTCTTTTTTGAACTGTTGATTATACAACAGTGACAGAGTCTTACCTTTGCCACCTGAGACCAAGAAAACTAAGGAATTGCGATAGATTTTTTATTCTAATTTAAGCAAGAATGGCATTACTTGTATTCTTAATTTTTAGGTATTTTGTGTTGTTGATTTAATTATGTATTACGAGAGGAAGTTCAGTTTTATTTACTAATTTCTGTGTATATGTTGAGTAATTAACTACTTAAGTTCACAACAAAGGAAAAAGAGAATTAGAGTATATGTTAAATATTTGTGTTTAAGTTTTAATTGTATAATTTGAGATAAAGTTCTGTTTTATTGACCACTTTTTGTATATATATGTAGTAGAGAATGGGTCGTTCAAAGACAATCTTCAAATGTATTCCAAATGATAGAGCTCGGAAAGCAACTTCAATGCAGAGAAGGAAGGGACTAATGAAGAATGATACACTAGGTGTTCAAGTAGAAGAGGATGAGGAATTAGAGACTATTGGGCCGGAACAAGGAGTTGAGGCTATTGGGCTGGAGCGTCAGCAAATGGAAGACATGGTAAGCCCAACTAATAGATGGGCTAAAAGGAATAGAACTAAGCCCAAGTGGATGAGTGATTTTGTGTCGTAAGCAGGAAGAAAGGGTAGTAAGCTTACATGTGTAGACGGTTATGTTAAGTGGGGGTGGGGTGAGAGAAGGTGGTGTAAATTTCCGTGGTGTATGACTCTGTTATAGCATTTGTCCTAAATTTCTGTAAGTAGGACGAATGCTGTAACAGAGTCATGAACCCCAAAAATTTACATCACCTTCTCTCACCCCACCCCCACTTAACATAACCGTCTACACATGTAAGCTTACTACCCTTTCTTCCTGCTTACGACACAAAGTCACTAATCCACTTGGGCTTAGTTCTATTCCTTTTAGCCCATCTATTAGTTGGGCTTACCATATCTTCCATTTGCTGACGCTCCAGCCCAATAGCCTCAGCTTCTTGTTCCAGACCAATAGTCTCTAATTCCTCTTCCTCTTCTACTTGAACGCCAAGTGTATCATTCTTCATTAGTCCCTTCCTTCTCTGCATTGAAGTTATTTCCGAGCTCTTTCATTTGGAATACGTTTGAAGATTGTCTTTGAACGACCCATTCCCTACTACATATATATACAAAAAGTGGTCAATAAAATAGAACTTTATCTCAAATTATACAATTAAAACTTAAACACGAATATTTAACATATAATCTAATTCTCTTTTTCCTTTGCAATGAACTTAAGTAGTTAATTACTCAACATATACACAGAAGTTTGTAAATAAAACTGAACTCCCTCCCAGAATCCATAATTAAATCTACAACACAAAATACCTAAAAATTAATAATATAAGTAATGCCATTCTTGCTTAAATTAGAATAAAAAATCTATCGCAATTCCTTAGTTTTCTTGGTCTAAGGTGGCAAAGGTAAGAGTTTGTCACTGTTGTATAATCAACAGTTCGAAAAAGAATGGTTCTTTAGAGGGCGAAGGAAAAGGAGAAGCAAAATGGCCATGGCTAATGGCTAATGGCCATACAATGAAAAATCTTGTGAAAAACGGATCGTAAGAGACATGTTTTAGAGAAGAATTATTCAAAGAGAGAAGAACGTATCAAATTATCAAGAAAGCAATAGTTTTAAACAAACTTAAACAACATATATATAAAGAAAACAATACAAAAATGAAGAAAAAGTGACAGTGTAAATGTAATAAGACAAAAGTCGTACCTTCAAAATAGGCTGATCTCAAAATGTTCTGTAAGATTTAACCAGAAAGTAGCCTGAGTCTCACAATAATTGAATTTATAGAAATTGAGTATAAGATTTGATATATAATGAAATAAATTGGATATTATAATTTAGGAAACTGAATCAAGATTCCAAATATTTTGCTAGGTTTTTAGTCTAGGAAACTAACGTTCGAATTAAATTTTCGAATGTTCATTACAAAAAATCTTACTCGGAAGATTTACTTGGGTTGAGCAAATAATATCTTACAGCTAATATCAATACTATAATTTAGGAAACTGAATCAAAAGTTTTCACTGTTCAGTGATTACAAAAAATATTTTACAATTAATATCAATATTATAATTTAGGAAATCAAATCAACATTCGAAAATATTTTGCCACGTTTTTAGATTATGAGACTTCTTTATGACGTTGGAATTAAAAAATCAATATCATTACAAGAAAAACATTTGAATAGCCAATATATCTTACAATATAATATCTATGATCAAATTATATTATTTTGTCCGAAAGATTTCTTGTGATATTTAAGCTAATAGTATTTTTCTTAAAAAATATACAGTAAAATCCTATACATAGATCACACTTACAAGAAATGTGCCGTCGAGAACCCTTATAATAAAAATAAATAGAAAATAAATTATATTTATGAATTTTTCGACGGAAAACGAATTCTGTCGAAAACATAAAAAAAAAATCAAAAAATAAACAAAGGTATGTCATTTAAAATGACAAATTCTTTTTTCTTTATAAATAATGGTTATGGATGAAAGTTATATTTATAATTTTTTTTTGATCAATCTCTTATAATCAAATTTTAACTATTGATTGACGCCAATCTGATGTGGTGGTCCCAGATGAACTCAAGAGGGGGTTGAATTGAGTTTTATAAAAATAATTCGCTAATTAAAATTAACTCAAAGCAATAAATCAAGATAAGGATAGAGAGATATTAACACAATAGTTTTTACGTGGAAAACCCAAAAGGAAAGTAAAACCACGGGCCCTAAAATCGAATACTGAAATTCGACGGGCAACTCCACTATGAAACTTGTGTACAAAGAGTTCTCTAATATCCTAGTTTTCTAGTCTTCTCCTTACACAAATTCCCAACTGGTATCCTTAATTTCCAGTATGAAATCCTAACCCTTTAGAATTCCAAAACCCTATCACACAAGGGTTCTCAAGTCACTCTCGATTTCCAAAGAAAAAGAGACATGTTGTATCCCAGTTTCCCAACACAAGAACTGTTATCCAAGTTTTTTAGTACAGACCTTCAAAAAGGTCAAGAAGAAAATTATAATTAAAGTATTTACCTCGGTGCTTCTTTTCCTCAAGCATATAGGTAATATGAATTCCTATGGAGAAATATTCACTTTGCCAGAGGATGAATATATGAATGAATCTATGGAAGAAAGCTCTTCAATTGATGCACAAGAAAGAATCATATTCTTGAAAATGTAATTCTCTCTTTTCTTTCTTATATATTCTCTCTCTTGTATTTTTCCATATGAAATAATATGCAATGAGCCCTATTTATAACAATAACATCTTAATCTATTATGCAATGCAATCCTAATCAAATCTTTGGCAAAGAATATTTTATTTCTCTTACATTAAATTTAAAAAGATAAAATCTATCTTAATCTTTATTTGATTCCATGCTTTTATATTTCTTCATGATATCTTCCACATCTTCTCCAATCTTCATGCAATCTTTCAATTATCTTGAATACTAATTCAAATCGGAATAAATATTATCAATTAAATTAACATTAAATTGATTGTAATCATCAAAATATATTTTAAATCAATTAAACAATTGGGGTATAACAAATATCCAACATGATGGTTATCATTTATTGGAAATTAATAAGTTTGACACAGTAAATTATAATCATAAGATTGGCGAAAATTGACGATTAAGATTTAGTTGAAAGAAGTGGTAAATATAATAATGATTCTGATTTATACTTTGCATTTAGATAACATCGGTTGTGGGTGGTAAGGCCAACGGCCTACCGATAGGGGTCCCGCTTCCTGGTGTGTCGAATATAGTCTTATGTGTCGAAAAAATTTAAATTTTAAAAAAAATTGTACCTTCTGTATTTATTTGTAATTCTTTTTAAGAATATAGGAAAGATTTGCGTAAATTTTATATTGCTTGATAATAGAAATGAGGGTTTCAATTAGGGGTGTAAATGGGTCAGGCCTAGCCAAGCTTTAACATAAATAGGCTATGCCCATATGTAATATTTTAAGCCTGGAATCCTACAACATCATCAACAAGATAGAAATCAAGAGGAAGAGTAAAGAGAAATGTCACCAAATAAGCTCTAAAAAAAAGAAATCATATTTGTGCTCTAGAGAGCTTCAAACCACAAAATGATCGGTGAGTATAAGCTACTACACACCACGAACACTCCCCTAAAATTTGAGCTTATTCCGATGAAGTATCACTGCACCGCACCGGAGCTTCTTCCCTTCTTCTTCTCCTCTGTGCGACGCTTCTGTCTCGATCTCTCTCTCTCTTTTTTCTTTCTTTTTGTTCTTATTCAATCATCTTTCTCTGACGCTCCCTTTCTTATTCTTTTTATCTTTTTCTTTTTGAAATTTCAAAACCATGGGTCCCAACTCCCATGACTTTAATAAAAGTCACGGACCCAACAGGTTAGAGATGGAGAACAAACAACAGCGCATCTTGTGTGGACCAAAAGTAGCAAAAAGGAAAAGAAAAGATCGTTGTCCTAACTTATTATATAAAATAAATTTTATTAAAAAAATTCTTTAAAAAAAAAGGCCAGCATCGCCCAGGCTTTACAATATAGGCCCGTGGCCTGATTTCTAAGGAGGCTTTATAATTAGCCCAAGCCTGTCTCGTTTTGTAAGTAGGCTGGCCTAGACCAGGCCAAAGTAGGTCGGGCCAGAGGCCCCTAACGTGTAGCCTGGCCCATTTACACCCCTAACTGTGTGTTTAAGA
>JAVKPL010009524.1:0-37920 GCA_032173675.1 Gastrolobium villosum
ATATCCTTGTTGCTGTGGACTATGTCTCCAAGTGGGTTGAAGCTGTTGCTCTTCCCACCAATGATGCTAAGGTGGTTGTAAATTTTCTGAGAAAAAATATTTTTACAAGATTTGGAGTACCTCGGGCTATTATCAGTGATGGAGGTACGCACTTTTGTAATAAACATTTTGATGTTTGATGTATGGGGCATTGACTTCATGGGGCCATTTCCCTCATCTTATTCCAACCAGTATATCCTTGTTGCTGTGGACTATGTCTCCAAGTGGGTTGAAGCTGTTGCTCTTCCCACCAATGATGCTAAGGTGGCTGTAAATTTTCTTAAAAAAAATATTTTTACAAGGTTTGGAGTACCTCGGGCTATTATCAGTGATGGAGGTACGCACTTTTGTAATAAACATTTTGAAAGCTTGATAGTTAAATATGGGGTGAGACACAGAGTAGCCATACCATATCATCCCCAGACTAGTGGGCAAGTTGAAGTCTCCAACAGGGAGATAAAAAGAATCCTGGAAAAGACAGTGGGAATTTCTAGGAAGGATTGGGCTAAGAAGCTTGATGATGCACTCTGGGCGTACAGAACTGCGTTCAAAACTCCTATTGGCATGTCGCCTTATCAGTTGGTGTATGGCAAACCTTGTCATTTGCCGGTGGAGTTAGAACATAAAGCATTGTGGGCTACAAAGTTTTTAGATTTTGAACCATCAGGAGCTCAAAAGAAAAGAATACTTCAGCTGAATGAGCTTGATGAGTTCAGAAGGACAGCATATGAAAGTGCACGGATTTACAAAGAGAAGACTAAGTTGTGGCATGATAGCAAGATCATCCCCAAGACTGAGTTGTTCCCAGGTAAACTTAAATCTCGTTGGTCTGGTCCTTTTGTGGTGACAAATGTATTCTCATATGGTACCCAACTTGATGCTGAGGACCCTTTAAGGTAATCGTTTGAAACTGAAATATACTTTTTCATATATTGATTGACACCCAAAGGGTTCATTATATACAGATTACAAAGTAGTTAAGGAGATGAGGTAATAAATAAAATACACAGTAACCAAAGAGACATCACACTAACCAAAGAGACATCACACTAATCAAAGAGACATCACACTACTCAAAGAGACAAGTAGTTAGAAATAATTAAGAGACTCTAGAATATTCTACACTCCCCCTCAAGTTGGGAGATATATATTGATCATCCCCAACTTGCTAATTAAATCCTCAAAGATGGGTTTGTGTAATCCTTTGGTGAGAATGTCGGCTGTTTGCTCCTTGGTAGGTATATATGACAAACATACACTACCCTCCTCCAATTTTTCTTTGATAAAATGACGATCAACCTCCACATGTTTGGTTCTGTCATGATGAACAGGATTTTGAGCAATACTGACAGCAGCCTTATTATCACAATAGAGTCTCACAGGTAGAGAATAAGATATCTTTAATTCTTCAAGAAGTCTTCTTAACCAGATTCCTTCACAAATACCATGAGCTAACGCTCGAAATTCTGCTTCTGCACTGCTTCTGGCAACAACAGTTTGTTTTTTACTTCTCCAGGTCACAAGATTTCCCCAGACATAGGTACAATATCCTGAAGTGGATCTTCGGTCCAATGCAGAGCCAGCCCAATCAGCATCTGTATAGATTTCTATCATCCTCTTGTGTCCTCTTTTAAAGAGCATTCCTCGACCAGGTGTGTTTTTGAGGTACTTGAGAATTCTATAAACCGCACTAAGGTGCTTTTCCTTAGGAGAATGCATGAATTGGCTAACCATGCTAACGGCAAATGCAATATCAGGTCGAGTGTGAGATAAATAGATCAGCTTCCCTACCAACCTTTGGTACTGCTCCCTGTCAACATCCTTTCCATCTTCAATTCCCAATTTAATATTGGGTTCAACTGGAGTTTCTGCAGGCTTGCACCCAAGCATACCTGTTTCTTGTAGCAGGTCTAGGATATATTTCTTTTGAGATAAGGAAATTCCCGCTTTGCTACGAGCAATTTCCATTCCAAGGAAATATTTGAGTGATCCAAGATCCTTTAGTTCAAACAGATTAGCTAAACCCCCCTTTAAAGATTTTATTTCCTCCCAGTCATCACCTGTGACAATTATGTCATCAACATAAACAATGAGGATAGCAATTTTGCCACTATCGGAGTGTTTAAAAAATAAAGTGTGATCAGTCTGAGCTTGGATAAATCCCCTTTCTTTAACAGCACGAGTAAATTTTTCAAACCACTCTCTAGGGGATTGTTTAAGTCCATAAAGAGACTTCTTCAACATGCATACAGAACCATCTCCTTCTTCAAAACCAGGTGGTGGATCCATGTAAACTTCCTCATGTAAATCCCCATTTAAGAAAGCATTCTTTACGTCCAATTGATGCAAGGGCCAATCAAGGTTGGCAGCAAGTGATAGTAGGACTCGGATAGAATTAAGTTTGGCAACAGGAGCAAACGTCTCCTGATAGTCTATCCCATAAGTCTGGGTAAATCCTTTGGCAACCAATCTGGCCTTATATTTGTTGATGCTGTTATCTGCATTAAATTTTATTGTGAACACCCACTTGCAACCTACAGTTTTCTTTCCTCTGGGAAGTACCACGGACTCCCAAGTTCCATTTTTTTTAAGTGCATCCATTTCTTCAAAGACAGCATCCCTCCATTTAGGGTCATTAAGTGCCTCTTGGATATTTTTTGGTATTTTTGTACCGTCTAATATAGTGTTGAAAGCACGAAAACCTGGAGACAACTTTTCATATGAAATGTGATGAGAAATAGGATGAGCAGTGCAAGATCTAGTACCTTTTCGAAGGGCAATAGGCATATCTAGGTCAGCTGTACCAGTGTTCTCAAGTGGATTGCTGGAACTAGGACACGGGTCAGAATCCTGGCAGTCTAGAGGATCTTGAGGAGATTTACGCCTGCTGTAGAATTTTCCCCATTTACCGGGAGGATCTCCAGTCTCTGGTACAGTTCCTGTCCTTGTCTCCTGTACATTAGCTCCCCCTGTCTCCAAAGGTAAAGGAACAACAGATGTTTCCAAAGGTAAAGGTAAGACAGAAGAATTATTTGGAATCCAAGACTTGTCTTCTTTTACACCGATAGACTCCCCCTGAAGAGAAGTCGAGGGAAAAAATGATTGTGTTTCATAAAAGGTAACATCCATAGAAACAAAGACCTTTCGAAGAGAAGGTGAGTAGCACTTGTAACCTTTTTGATTAGGAGGGTACCCTATGAAAACACATCTAATAGACTTTGGATCAAGTTTGGACCTTTGATGTTGAGGAATATGAACAAAAACTACACAGCCAAACAACTTTGGAGGAATATAAGAGAGAGCCCGAAAGGAGGGAAAAGAGCGGGTAAGGCAAAAAATGGGAGAATGAAAATTTAGGACACGAGAGGGCATCCGATTGATGAGATATGAGGCAGTCAAGACGGCCTCCCCCCACAGGTATTTAGGGACATGCATTGAAAACAAGAGGGCTCTAGCAACTTCAATGAGATGTCTATTTTTTCTTTCAGCCACCCCATTTTGTTGAGGGGTGTTAGGACAAGAACTTTGATGGATAATGCCTTGCTTGGTTAGGTAATCACCAAGAACAGAATTAAAATATTCAGTACCGTTGTCAGTTCGCAGGATTTGGATAGAGGTCTGGAATTGAGTTTGTACCATAGCATGAAATTTTTTAAAAGTGGCTGCCGCTTCAGACTTATCCTTTAGAAGATATACCCAGCATACTCTAGAATGATCATCAATGAAGGTAATAAACCAACGAGTTCCAGATATATTTTTTTCACGAGCTGGCCCCCAAATATCACTATGAATCAATGTAAATGGAGACGAAACATGATAATCTCTGGGAGAATAAGAAACACGAGAGTGTTTGGCAAACTGACAATCCTCACAAAAAAAGGAACTTGGTTTTTTATTGATAAATAAGTTTGGAAACAACTTTTGAAGATAAAAGAAATTTGGGTGTCCTAAACGACGATGCCACAACAAGACATCATTACAATCGTCTGATAAACATAAAGAGTGGTTTGCAAAAAATCTCTTTTCATGAGAATCTTCTTCAAAATAGTAAAGCCCTTCTTCCTCTCTAGCACTGCCAATCATCATCCCCGAATCCTGTTCCTGAAAAACACAGGTTTTGGCAGAGAATTTAGCAACACAATGCAATTCAGAGGAAAGTTTACTAATAGAGATCAGGTTACAAGTAAGAGAAGGGACATGAAGGACAGAATTCAGAGTAATATGTTCAGAGAGCTTAATGGATCCCTTTCCCGCAATAGTAGAGAAACTACCATCAGCAGTCCTTATTCGTGACTGGTGATAATAAGGGATATAAGAACAAAACAAGGATGCATTACCTGTCATATGATCAGAAGCTCCTGAATCAAGAATCCAACGACTACTATGATCAACATGGAGTGCCATACCTTGTTGAGCAACATGACTAGTTGCCTCAGCAGATTTAGACATCACTTTCTGAAAGTGCTCATACTGAGCTTTAGGAATGAATACACCATCGGAATTTGGAGAGGCACGAGACTCTTCACCCTTATCATCAGAAGAGATTTGATAAGCACGACTCTTATTTGGCCCCTTTGCTTTCCAGTTTGGTGGTTTTCCATGAATTTCCCAACATTTTTCGCGAGTGTGACCACTCTTATTGCAGTGAGAACACCATCGGTCAGAACGTTTTGCATCACTAGGGGAACGAGGAGTATGTTTTGCTACTAAAGCAGATACATCGGAGGATTTAGAGTTCTTGTCCCCCAACATTACCTTTCGGCGAAGTTCTTCCCGTCGTACCATAGAAAAAGCAGCTGCAATGGAAGGTAATGGGTTCTGCCCCAATATCCTTCCACGAACATCATCAAGATCACGATTAAGGCCAGCAAGAAAATCATAGAGACGTCTTTTCTCTAAGTAACTTTTAAACCTTGCATTGGCTTCTAAACCTTGAAGATCTGCTGCATCATAAAGGTCCAACTCCTGCCACAGAGTTTTTAAAGCAAGAAAGTATTCAGTAACAGACATCCCCTCTTGATGTAACTCTCTTACCTTGGTGTTGAGTTCAAAAGCCTGAGAAGCATTGCCCAGGTCAGAATAATATTCTTTAACGGCATCCCAAATTTCCTGAGCCGTATCAAGAAACAAATAAGTTTGACTGATATCAGGATCCATAGAGTTAGTCAACCAGGTCATGACCAAGGCATTTTCAGTCATCCATTTATCATAATCAGGTTCATCAGCTCCAGGTTTTTCCTTTTTTCCATCAAGATACCCCATTATTTTTCAGAATGCTTATTCTCAACCTCAATATTTTCAACTTCCATTGTTAAAAAAAAAGGAACTCAGAACAGGGACAAAATCAAAGAACCGAAGAGGAACCAACTGGACCCAGCAAGAAAAGTGCTCCAATCGAGATTTAAAACCTCAGAAAAGGAAGAGGGAGGCCAGGCGAATCGTTCTGTGAAAGCCGGGTGGCAAACGGAGTCCGGCAAGGCGGCGCGTGGCTTACACGCGCCTGGAAGGCAGTTCTGCTGTGGCGGCGCGTGGGAGACTTTCCGGCGACGGGGCTGACGTGGGTCGACTCGGAAATGGCTGCTGAGTCCAATGGTGGCCTTGGTTTCGTGATTGAAGGGGTCCAGATATGATTTCTGAGTTATAGTAGGGAATGGTGAAAAAAAAAAAAAATGAAAAGAAAAGGAGAGATGAACGTGGAGGTTTACAAAATAATCACAGGATAACCTGCTTTGATACCATGTAGAAATATAAGACTGAAATATACTTTTTCATATATTGATTGACACCCAAAGGGTTCATTATATACAGATTACAAAGTAGTTAAGGAGATGAGGTAATAAATAAAATACACAGTAACCAAAGAGACATCACACTAACCAAAGAGACACCACACTAATCAAAGAGACATCACACTACTCAAAGAGACAAGTAGTTAGAAATAATTAAGAGACTCTAGAATATTCTACAAATATATATATATATATATATATACATAAATATATGGGGAGGGTTCTTTTGACTCCAGAGTAAGAGATAAAAGTCTTACTCCCCATCTCAGCCGTTGATGACGGAAATCAACGGTTGTCATTTGTAGTGTAATTAATAATTAATTAATTAGTATAACTTCTTAAACTATAACCATTAGATGAGCGGAATCAACGGTTAAGATGGAGTAAGACTTGTAATTCTTATTTTGGAGTCAAAATATCTTTCTCCTATATATATATATATATATATATATAGAAAAAACATTTCTCCAACAACTTGAGATAAGTTTATCTCCGGCCACTCCAAAACTAAGTCTTTTTGTTTATTTATTTCCTTATATTAATTGATTCACCTTTGAATGGTTATGATTCCCTTTTTCTCTCTCTTCCTTTATTATCATTGATCCATCTTTGTACGGTTATGATTTAGTTGCCGGAGATAAAATTATCTCAAACAGCTCGAGAAATGATAAGCCCTATGTGTGTGTCTGTATATATATATATATATATATATATATATATATGGGAAAAACTACTCTCATGTTATTGGAGAGTAGTTCTCTTTCTGACAGACCCATCGATTTCCGTGTTGCTCTGTTTTTTTATAAGTGAGTGGGCCCCACCACATGGTTGTGTCTATGGTAAGAGAGAAGTCGTCACATGTAATATGAGATTATTAAAGCCCTATATATATATATATATATATATATATGAAACTAGAAATTAAAAAAGCAATAAACAATTCAAAAGAAAAGTCAACATCATCATCAACAGCCCTATTTCTTTCTTTACCTCTTTTTTTTTTCACTTCTTTTCTTTCTTTTCTATTTTTTCCTCTTTATTTTTTGTTTTCTTGTTTATCTTTATTTTCACTTTATTATTATTTTTAATTGAAAATACAATAAAATAAAGTGAAAATAAAAAAAAAATACAATAAAATAAAGTGAAAATAAAGATAAACAAGAAAACAAAAAATAGAGAGGAAAAAATATAAAAGAAGTGAAGAAAGAAATAGAGGGAGATACGGGGGAAAAGAACTAAAAAGGGGGCCATATAGAAAATAGGAAGAAAAACGGGTCTAACCCTCCATAATGCTAAATTGCTAATTGTTTTCCTCTAATCCGTCTCGAGACACATTGTTAGCCAATCAAAAAATTATGTTACTAAAATTTGTCAACAACCATGATAATCAACCTTGCCCAAACAAAATATAAAACAAAGCAACAAACACAAAAGAGATAACTTGAGTACCTTGTAGAAACAAGTAGTCCCAAATGGACAGTTCCCATTTCCAAAGTTAAAATGCTTGCAATCAATCAACCTGAAAAAAAACAAGACAATACGAAAGTTCAAAATTAAAATATCAAAACTTGTAATCTCTTACTGATACAAATTGAGTCAGCTCTCTTTAATAAACAGATTATCTCCTATTTAACTGAAATCAGCATAAAGTGCCCTCCTCAACAGGAACGTGTGAAGAGCGAACACATCTACAGATCCAATAAATATATATTGGGCTACAGTGTGTGCATGCATTTGATATTTAAAAACATATTGGAGGTCCAAAGCCTTTCAAAGTGTATACTCAAAGGCGGACTGAGATGGCGGGTAGATAATATATTAGAGACGCAGTTATGATTAGGATATTATGTAGATAAATAACCACAAGGGCGGTTATACAATAATGATTAGGATATTATGTAAATAAATAACTACAAGGGTTGTTATGGTATGGTGTAAGGTGGTTACTATGCCATGCAGACATTTTATTACAAAATCAAAGTTATGGGAAATTATTGATTGCAATAAGGAGACAAGTCTTACATGGGGAAGAGTTAGTTACGAAGAAATAAGGCTGAGAATAGAATATCAAAGAATGAGTTACTCCTTGAAGAGGAAAGCTTCTTGTACTCTTGTTATCCAATAATATTTTATGCTTAATACTAAACAAATTTACCTGTGTAAATTACTTTTTCTGTAATTAATTCTATGAGGAATCCAAGGTTGTAACAATTTCGCTCCGACCTGCTGGATCCAAAAGAATGGATTCTTTGGAAGGGAGAGTTGAAGCACCAAAAAAAGCAATTGATTCTTTGAGGGAAACCAGCGAAGATAGTAGAAGATTAGAGTTGTATGGGAGACAATTGGAGGGAATTGAGGAGATACATATCGTGTTGAAGGGAAGGGATGTCCAAAAAGGCTGAGGAGGAATCTTCTCAAGGTAAACCAAATGAAAATGCAAATGTGGTGCTGTCTTCCCATGACAGCAAATCAAAATGAGGGTGATGGTTCTACTATAGAAGTGATCGAAGGATGTTCTTTGACAAAGAAGGTGGAGATGCCGATTTTTTATGGAGAAGATCCATCAAGCAATTTTTTTTGAAATACAGGAGATTCCTACCTCCAGGAGAGTGAAACTCAAATTTGTCAGTATGGAGGGGAACTCACCACACTGGTTCTGTTTTCGATTTAAACAGAAACACCAATTACAATGGGATGATCTCACAAGGTAAATGGTGCAAAAGGTTTGGGGATCGATCTCAAGGTAGTAACAAGCTTGGCATATATGATTTATATGCTCCAACTTGAAGAGGAGTGCTAAGAGTGTTGTAAATAGAATAGTTTAGTGTTGTACCCCATCATGCATTATTCCTGTGTAACTCCTCTTATTCATTAATATATTAGTGCATCCATTGTGTATCTTTATCACAATGATTACATCATATGTTTCTAGTTTCATTCCCGTTCAAAATTAATATACTAGATAGGAGGATATGATTAGGATATTATGTAAATAAATAACCGCAAGTCTCCGATACGTTTCCGATACGTGTATCCGATACGTTGGAAAAAAAATTCGGAGTATCGGTGCTTCATAGGGTGTAGTTATTGTATGGTGTAGGGTGGTTATTGTGTCATGTAAGCAATTTATTACAAAATTAGTTCTGCCTCAGCAGTTATGGGCAGTTACTGAAGGCAATAAGGAGACAAGTTTTCCATAAGGAAGAGCTAGTCAGTAAGTTATGAAGAAACAAGGTTGAGAATAGATTCTCGAAGAAGTGTTACTCCTTGAAGAGAAAAGCCTCATGTACTCTTGTCATCCATAAAATTGCCTGCTTATAAATACTAAACAGATTTACTTATGTGCATTTTACTTTTTTGTGTGATTAATTCTGTGAGGAATCCAAGGCTGTAATTGTTTGTGTGTGAATATTGTGTGAGGCAGCAAGGGGGAGTGGGGTTATAGGATGCAGGAATGGAGGAAGGAGAGAATATTTTTCCAACCAGTCACCTCTAAAACACCTATTATCAATCAATCATAACTGAACAAAAACCCAAAATTACTAGTCACCATGTAACAAATCAATTTCAGTCAAGTTAGAAGAAGGTAAGTAGATAAAAAATTACTTGCAATTTGCCTTGTAGTTGTCAATAATTTCCTGTTTTTCTTCCTTTGTAGAATACCAAATACCACTTGGAATCACAAAATACGATAGTTTGCGGCAAACAGGGCAGGTTCTCACTGTACTAGCATTATTATTGACGTCCATTCCAGCGGTTGGGGCACTATTACGCCAATTGCGGATGCAGGATAAACAGAAGGCATGATCGCATTCTGGAAGCAGCCCAAACTTACATTCAGATGGTTTAGGTTTGGAAAGAACACGCTCCAGACAAACATTGCATTCTATTTCTTGACTATCTTTCAAAGCCTGAAGGTATTTTTCCTTTTTCTCACAAGTCTTCAAATGATTTTCTTTTTCCTTTCGATCAGTAGGATGCAAGCAGTATTTTCTACAGTATAAACATTGATTTCCATGAACACGGGAACATTTATCTCCTAAGGGACACTTAGCAGCAGCAAAAGTGCAAAATAAATGTTTAGATGGTATATTGCTACTAGTACTGGATTCACCAACACCACCATTCCCCGAAGAGTCCTGATGCTTATTTTGTAAACTCCTTGCACGCTTGTCAGATGAAGACAACTTTGTAGCCTTTGGAACCCAACTAGATGTTTCTTTAATAATAGGAGCCACAACAGAATCTGAAACCAGAGATTGGCGTCCATTTGATGAAGATGATGCCAAAGATGAATCTTGAGAAGCTTTGATATGCTTATATCTGCATCGACTACCATAAGCACATAATCCTTTTTTATAATACGTGCAAATCTGTTTTCCAGATAAGAAACAAAAGTAAAAAAATAAAAATAAATAGATTCATTGCTCATTAAATAATGTATGAAAATCAGAATTAGAGTTACATCAACTGGAGTATCCTTTCTCTCATGAGAAAAATCACATTGGTCCCCTTTCAGACATGCTCCACGGGCATAGAACTTGCAAACCCTACGAGAATTCATAGATTTAAAGTAAATAAATAAATTCCAAAAGCAAGAAATCAGAGAGTCTGAAAAAAAATTCAATGGAAAGAACAACAAAATTTGAGACTACGTCATACACATCAAAACCCTCATGTTTACAAACATTTAAGCTTTCTCACACATACAAAATTTCTGAGTCACTTCAAACGAATCATTAGCATTAACAAAATAATCTGAACCTAAGTTCAAAATTCAAATTTTATATATTAATTAGACACCAACAATCCCGCTTCCACTCCCACCTTCACAAAAAAGGAATTGATAACATTAAGTTTTGAATCAATTTATAATTAGTACCATCAGAAAGAAATGAAGAAGAGGCCTAAGAACATGACTGCTAAGAGTCCTCATATGGGTTATTGAACACCAAGAGTAGCAAATATTATTTATGCCCAAGCAAATCCATGTCAAAATCATCACCAATTTACAGTTTTCTCACCGTACCAAAAACAATGGCTCACAACAAAAACATTCTCGTTATTTTTTCCTTTTCTTCGCGAAGTCTATGCGAATCAAAAACAAAAAAGGAAAAAACGAAATAGCCATATAGAAACGAAGAACTAGGAGATGAGATCGATCAAAAGCGAAAATTAATGGAATGGAAAAAATAATGGTTTGAGAATTACCTGTTGGACATGGCTGACAGTGAAAGATCTCAAGAAGACAGTATGGAAAAGGAATGAATGAAGGGACAAGGGCACAAGGCTGAAGGTCTAATCCTAAGCGCGACCCATTTGAAACCGGGTACGATGGTTTTTTTGGCGGTCTGGGTCCATTACATTATAAATACGAATACTAGCCAGTCTCTCTTTTTTTTCTTCTTTTTTTTTTGTAATGAGCCAGTCTGTCTTTTTATGTTTGATGTTTGTAAACAATCGGCTATGCTAGATTAAGCATTTTTTTTTTAAATGCTAGATTAAGCTTTGACGTAAATTGGGCTATGTGTAAAAATAATAATATTAAGCTTTGGTATGGTGTATATATAAAAAATTTGACTTAAGCTTAATTAGTTCTTCAATCCAGAATTAAGAAAAATTAAAATAATATTTTTTTATTAGTTTAAATTATTTAAACAATAATTTTGATCCGTGTGTAAATGAGCTATTTTAGGTTAGGTGTCCTGGATGAACATTAATATGGTTATGGTTTGGTTTTGGTTTTTAGTCTACCTCTCTTAGGCATCTATCTTTGGTATATATAGCTCTGTCTTAGGTAGTTACTCTAAACGTGGGTGGTTATCATCACCATCATGAAATCGTGGTAGGGCCCACCTTTGCCTCCACTATGTGGTTAACTTAGCTGCTCATTTGGGTAAGGGTCCTTCCGGGTTCCTTTAGGACTTATGCTCGGCTGAAGATACCCGGGTGTATGAACCCAGAACATTAAGCCCCCAAGCTCGGAGTTTAATAACTATTTTTACTCCGAGTTTAGCTCTTATCATATCTCTTACAATTTCCCTTACTTTATTATATATCTGCATCCTCATTAAATGCTTCCTGCTTATTCAGCTTCTAATTGACATTTGTCACTTTCTTACTGCCTTGGTCTTTGAAACGACTAGACCCCTGAACGGACATGACCTGACATCTATCATTACATTTCAAAATTTGAAACGACGGTTGCTTTTTCTCCCCCCCTTTATTTACTGCTTGCATTTAACATTTCCCATTTACCCCTTTTCATCATTTACCTCTTCTTTCCTCTTGCGATTTCTTCTTCATTTTCCCTTTCTTGAGTTCTTCTGATTCTTGCTTCCTTCTGGTTTTTCTTGAACGTCTCGTGTGAATTTTGTTGTGACAATGCTACTTTTTATTGCTGTTCTTCATCAGATTATACAAGTAAGTTCCTTTATCTTGATGCTTGCATTACTTTCTTCTTTCTTGCCTAACTTTGCTCTTTACTCTAGAAACTGTTACCTGCATCTTTAACCCTTATCTTTATACCTTCATCGTTTTTAATTTTCTTCTCACCAACTATATAGGTTCTGGACGGATTAGGAATCTACTTTTAACCACCCTTTTCTTCCATTGAAATTTGAACTTGCAATATATCTTCTAAACTAGATTTCTTTGATACCTGTCCATCTAGGCCATGCCGCCAAGGAATCGTCCCTACCGTTCGCTTCCACTTTCTCGCTTCGCACTTCATTCTACTATAGAAGGTCTAGAATGGGTTGATGAAAAAGCTCTAGGCCTTCGTTCTTCATATGAAAACAATCTGAGTAATCTTCACACTGCCTTACAACCAATCCCTCTATTTCGTGACTCCATTATCACTTCCTTCCGGGTTGTTGTACCCGAAGGAGAAGAACGTATCTGTTCACCTTCTGGGCAAGGTGATAATTCTTTCTTTTTTCCTATAAATGCTTATTTTCCGAGCTCAAGGCATCCTTACCTTTCATCGAATTTCAAATGGACGTCCTAAACCATCTTGAAGTCGCTCCCTCTCAACTTCATCCAAACAGCTGGTGTTTTTTACATACTTTTGAGATAATCTGTAGATCTTTTGGGTTCACCTATTCTTTTCGAATCTTCTTTTGTTTATTCGACGTGTCTCGAAATGCTATCGATAAAGAAAGTACTCGTCATAGTTGAGTTTCTTTAAAAGCCCGCCCTGGATTTCGCTGGTGCACTATATATGAAGATAATTGGAAGAACTTCAAAGAAGATTATTTCAAGATTTGTATACCTGAAGCTCTTCCGGCACACCATCTGCCTCTTCTTCTTCCTCTCAATCTGCTACTTCTTCTGCTTTCTTTCTGGATCAAGACGGAGCTCCTCGATTCCCTCTCAGTTGGAATCAACACCTAGTACACCTGCTAAAGCATTTTTAACTAACTCAAAGAATTTGAGCACTGATGAATTTGAAACTTTCACTTGGTTCCAAAAGCTAACTTTCGAGTTAGCCAAAGAAAATATTTCTATCACTCCTCGGTCTATTTTAACATATAAAGATTCTCCTGCTTAGATTTGCAAAAAATTAAGTAAGTGACTAACCTCTTGTTGTATTCTCACATGTTCTTGACTTTTAATTTTGTACTCGTTTATTGTTTTCAGATAAGACCATGGATCCCACCTTTTTTTTTCGTCAAAAACAAAAGGCTGCTCGCCAAGATTACTCAACTGCATCTGCAGAAAAAATTCACTCCTCTGTTAGTATATGGGTGTCCTAGAGACAATCTTTTGATTAAATAAGGACATAAGATGTAGACCTTTATTGTCGCAAATAAATAATAAGCACTCTTTATCCTGTTTCATATTATGTCTCGATATTATTGTTAATATTATATGAACAAACTCGATAAAACCCTTGGAATAGAACAGGTATCTCTTGAGTATCTGTGATGAGATCACGATCATGAGGATTCAAGGATACCGCACGTTTATTCCTAATTTTATGTTCCTAGTCTAGAGACACTGAGAATGGGGGTCAGTGATCTCGGGTAAGACTAACGCGACTTATCTACTTGTATATGGATACAAGGTAAAGACCTCATGTGCTACAAATATGGAGATGTCTTAGCTAAAGTCGTGGGTGGACCTATAAGAGTATAGCTCGCACTGAATAGACCCACAAAGAGACTCTATGAGGAAATCTTACAGATAGTATCATTAGAGTAGTCTCTTTATATTTGGGTATGTCTTTTCTTAGACCAGAAGTTATTACATAGACTGTGTTCTAGAAGGCATGCTTTGATTGTATACCTCGTCTGCCTGAAACATGGAGACTCATAGGTATACTGTTGGGCTTGTCCTGAAAGAGCACAGGGCTAGGGTGATAAGCTGAAGGAATTCGTCAAATCTCTGTGAAAGATTAGGTTATCTGTAAACCGTCAGAATCGGGATGATATTTATAGGGACTCGGGAATCTATGCACAGTAAAAGAGATCATGAGATGATCTGCCTTTAGAGTCAGTAAATTGAAGATTCCCTATTTCGAATAAAGCTTACCCTAAACCGCAGGGGTTGATACATTTCCTTACCCTAGGTTAATGGAAAGATAACCGAGACAAAGGGAAATACATATGGTAACCAATTATGTGTAATAGGATGATCAAGTCATTAATCTGACTAGCTCTGGGGCAACAAAGCATTACTAGTGCTCTGTGTTGTCATTAATTGGATTGTGGGCTTGTTGGGCCCGAGCCCATTTATGTCAGAGGCTATGTTGGACCTAATGGTCACACACTAACACCTTGTAGTCATGATGAACTTGTTAGTATATGGGTGTCCTAGAGACAATCTTTTGATTAAATAAAGGACACTAGATGTAGAACTTTGTTTGTCGCAAATAAATAAAAACACTATTTATCCAGTTTCATATTATGTCTCGATATTATTGTTAATATTATATGAACGAACTAGATAAACCCCTTGGAATAGAACATGTATCACTTGAGTATCTGTGATGAGAACACGATCATGAGGATTCAAGGATATCGCATGTCTATTCCTAATTATATGTTCCTAGTCTAGAGACACTGAGATTGGGGATCAGTGATCTCGGGTAAGACTAGCACGACTTATCTACTTGTATATCGATACAAGGTAAAGACCTCATGAGCTACAGATGTGGAGATGTCTTAGCTAAAGTCGTGGGTGGACCTATAAGAGTATAGCTCGCACTGAACAGACCCAAAAAGAGACTCTATGAGGAAATCTCACAGATAGTGTCATTAGAGTAATCTCTTTATATTTGGGTATGTCTTTTCTTAGACCAGAAGTTATTACCTAGACTGTGTTCTGGAAGGCATGTTTTGATTGTATGCCTCGTCTGCCTGAAACATGGAGACTCATAGGTATACTGTTGGGTGTGTCCTGAAAGAGCACAGGGCTAGGGTAATAAGATGAAGGAATTCGTCAAATTTCTGTGAGGGATTAGGTTATCTGTAAACCGGAGAAATCGGGATGACATTTACAGGGACTCGGGAATCTATGCACAGTAAAAGAGATCATTAGATGATCTGCCTTTAGAGTCAGTAAATTGAAGATTCCCTATTTCGAATAAAGCTTACCCTAAACCGCAGAGGTTGATACATTTCCTTACCCTAGGTTAATGGAAAGATAACCGAGACAAAGGGAAATACATACGGCAACCAAATATGTGCAATAGGATGATCAAGTCATTAATCTGACTAGCTCTGGGGCAACAAAGCATTGCTAGTGCTTTGTGTTGTCATTAATTGGGTTGTGGGGTTGTTGGGCCCAAGCCCAGTTATGTCAGATGTTAAGTTGGACCTAATGGGTCACACACTAACACTTTGTAGTGATGATGAACTAGCTTTAAAGGTGTTGGGCCTAATAATGATTGTCAGCCCAAGAAGCTGTTTGGAAGCCCACCTAAAGGGTGGAGGGCGCATGGAGCATTGTAATGGGCTTGGATAGTCCAAGACATTAGTAATTAATTTAGTTAGTTAAATTAATTATCAAACATTTAAATTTTGAATTTGAAATTTGAATTTGAAATTTGAATTTTGAAATTCGAATTTTGAATTTGAAATTGGATTTTGAAATTTAAATTTTGAATTTGAAATTTGAATGTTTAAACATTGGAATTCAAGTGTTTGTGGGAACATAATCCATCTTTGCATCCATCTTATCATTGATTACTCTAATCAGGTGATATCTGCGGAACACGTGATTAGATCTTTGTAAGAGAATCGGCCAGGTTATTATCTGTGGGAACATAATCCATCTTTACATCCATCCTATCATTGATTACTCTAATCAGGTGATATCTGCGGAGCACGTGTTTAGATCTTTGATGAGACCTAGGTTCCTTTGACTGCGCAATGGCTCTAGTGCTTTCGTAAAGCAACTGTATGAGATCTTTTACGCTTGGAACCACCCTTAGTTCAGGTATGAACTTCTTGATCCACACTGCCTCCTTAGCCGCTTCTGAAGCAGTTATGTATTCAGCTTATGTCGTTGAATCTGCTATTGTCTCCTGCTTGGAACTCTTCCAAGACACTGCCCCTCAATTTAAGGTGAATACGAACCCTGACTGTGACTTGCAGTCATCTTTGTCACTCTGGAAGGTGGTATCAGTGAACCCTTTAACTGTTAACTCATTAACCCCACCATAGACCAGAGACACATCCTTAGTTCTTGTTAAGTATTTAAGGATGGTTTTGACTGCCGTCAAGTGACCCCTCTCCAGGGTCAGACTGGTATCTACTCGTAATGCTCAAAGCATATGAGACATCTAGTCTCGTACATATCATGGCATACATGATGGATCCAATAGCCGAAGCGTATGGAATTCCACTCATGCGATCCTTTGATAGGTCTACCCAATGACTGACGAGAAGAAAACCCCTTTTCGACCCTTCCATGCTAAACCTCTTTAGCATCTTGTCAACATACGTGGATTGAGATAAACCCAGCACCTTCTTGGATCTATCTCTATAGATCTTTATACCAAGTATAAAGGCCACTTCTCCCAAATCCTTCATGGTGAAGTTTTCTAAAAGCCACTCTTTCGTTATTTGTAATGTGGGGATGTCATTTCCTATTATTAGCAATATGTCATCTACATAAAGTACCAGGAAGATGACATTACACCCACTAACCTTCCTGTAAACACAAGGTTCATCCTCGTTCTTGATAAAACTGTTACTTTTAACGACTTCATCAAAACGTATATTCCAACTCCTTGATGCTTGCTTTAGCCCATATATCGACCTTTGTAGTTTGCATACCATATGTTCCTGATCTTTGATTTCAAAGCCTTCAGGTTGTGTCATGTACACTTCCTCCTTCAAGAACCCATTCAAGAAGGCGGTCTTGACATCCATTTGCCAAATTTCATAGTCTTGGTATGCTGCTATTAAAATCATGATCCTAATATATTTGATCATGGAAACTGGTGAGAAAGTCTCATCATAGTCAACTCCTTGTCTTTGACGATACCCTTTCGCCACCAACCTAGCTTTGTGACACGAGTTGTCGAACTCGCGCAAATTAAAAATTATTTTTATTTAGGGTTCAGAAAATTTGCAGTAAAGTGGAAACCCTAAGTCGTCTCTCAAAGAAATTGTTTGGGTGAAAATCCTTGCTGAAAATAGAAAATAAAAGGGGGGTTTTTGATTTCAGTTTAAATAATTTAGAAGGCAGGATATAAAATTGGAATTAAAATTCGTAATTAAAAATTAACCAACCTAAGGTTAGGGTTCCATGGTCGTCCTTCATTGGATAAAAATTACCAAATTCACGGTTGATCTCAATTGAATCAGAATCCTTATTTTCAATTGAGAACAATCGGATCGTCAAATCTGATGATTATTCCTTTTCCATGATCGCAATCGCGAACCTCAGATCGAATATCTACAATCGCACGATATCGAGCTGAGTTAGGAAAAGAAACAAATTTAGAAAATGCATAACTTGAGCTATGGTGCTCTGAATTGAGTGTGGTTTGAACCCACGCGAAGCTAAGGGGAAAATCTATAACATACTAATAGATAAGAAGTATTTGAGGGACAAGAAATTGTTGGAGTAAATAAAATGGTTAAGGCCTGTGCGTAAAAAAGGGAATAAATGAGTCTTAGCTTTGTTGGTTTATGGGAACCACTTAGCAACCTTTAATCGAAAGTTGCAGTGTATTAGGCTATAATACTGATCATAGTTATTTTGAGTTATGATCATAGTTATTTTAAAGGCATAAATGATATTAAAAAGCAAAAAGTTTTCCCGTATATTCAAATAACTACTGTGATTGTAACTGCGCTTAATATCATATTTATTGATAATACACCGGTCCGGTAATGAGGTGTTACATTTTGAATCTTTTTAAGGGTTTGAGAATTTTTATTAATTGTTAAATCTCTCTTGCATGATTTCTTGAAAAGGGTTTTTTAATTTTTCTCTGTTATTTGCACAAAGTTTTAAAACACAATTCACCCCTTCTTGTGTGGTTATTTAGGCATTCTTTGTTTACAAGTGGCTGCGGTGATTGTGGTGGTGGTTGATGACGTGGTGATGATGGTGGCAATGGTGGTGGCGGTGGTGCAGAGGTGGTGGTGGCGGCAACATGGTGGCGGTGGCATGGTGATGGTAATGGTGGTGATGACATGATGGTGGTGGTGACGGCAGTGCCTGAGGCGATGGTGGAGGTGGTTGGTGATGGTAGCGGTGGTGGTAGTGACAGTGATTGTAACACCCCGTGTATACCCGGTTTGTTAACATGTCATCGTATTAAGCTACACTTAATTAAAATGCGGAATAACTTTTTCTTTAATTCAATTATGACGTCATTATACTTAGCCAAGTTGATTACTTAATCAATTTCATAAAAAATCACCTGTATGTAAATTACAAAAGACAACTAACTGGAATACCTCATTATATAAATAAAGGGAGTATCTAAAGTCATGGATCTACAACACGTAGTCCGGACAATAATCCTGATACATTATTACAACTTTAATTAAAACAAGAAATAACCAAGTCTGTGTGACATGGACAAACCCCATGCTCACCAAATAAGGCAATAAAGCCCAACAGTAGTCTCAACTCAAATAACATAATACTGACAGAAAACATAAACAACATCCAAATTCAGTCATGTTAGCATACAACAAGAATATATCAACTAAGCTCTGGCCTCTTGCCGCCAGAGATATCAGCCCCCGAATTACCTGAACCTGAAATAAGCGTCCCCAAACGTGGGGTGATATCTCTAAACTAGAAATCTCAGTAAGACAAGGGGTCCTCAAGGATCTTCCACCCCAAGCTCACTTACATGTGCAATATAAATTCAAAAGCAGTTTAACAATATCAGTTCCAAAAACTATGCAGTGCAACATATATTCGTGTCATGCGTGTTATCACTATTCTACTGGCCAGAGAGATGCAGGAATACGTCTATTACCCACATAGTAGTACAAGGAACACCGCTTGCACCTCACCCACAGTCTCACCATCTTGTATATGCCACATACTCAGGCTTACCGTATAGGTGGACACCACATGCATATCATAAAGGCACAATGCATATAATAGCTCAACAACATTTCCAAGTATAAAAGCATGTAAACGCAGCATGCATATAAACCATCCCCCCATGGGACACGTGGAACCAACAATGGCAAAGCCGAGGAAACGAAAGCTTACCTTGCAAGCTAACTATCTAATGCCAAGAATCCACACAAGCTCAAAGCCCACAACACAGCCCAATCACAATCTGTTTATACAGTAATTCATCATTAATAACCATTACACAAGGTTACATTAAGTGATTAAGACTTCCTATCTCATTTTAACTCAATTAAGGCATTTTCTGTAGGAGATATTCAAATACTCCCCGATAGGTATTCGAATACTCCAGCTCTCCAGAAAGTATCCGAATACTTTTACTCAAATATTCGAATACCACAACGTATCTGAATACTTTCCCACCAGTATCCGAATACCACCAAGTATCCGAATACCAAACCCCAAGTATTCGAATACTATTAAGTATTCGACTACTTCTTAAAGGGTAATCGAATACTTTCTTCCCAGAAAGTATCCTAATACTCCAGCAATGAGTACTCGACTACCTGATGAACAAGTATTCGAATACCATACGAAAAGTATTCGAATACTTCTTCATCAAAACGCAGAAACACGAACTGCCTTCTGCATAAACCCATTTTTAAGGATCCAAACGTGATTGGGAGTCTAATGACTCCTAAAACAGATAAACACCAACATGTTATGAACTCAGAAACACATTCTTTTACTTAAATGGTTCAAGTTCCCAATTTTAATTGATTAAACAGGTTAAACTCATCAAGACACCAAAGCTATGATCAAGGTATACCTTAGGCTTCACAAACTCAGAAAAAGACTCCTCCTTGGAGCTCCTAACACATTCACACAGCACTGACTTCCAAGGCCCACGAATTTGACACCTCAAGGTGGTGTCTTTCTCCACAAAGCTCACGACTTGGAGCTCAAAATGGCAAGAAATAGACTTCTCTCCCACAACTCCGAAAATGACACCTCAAACCTCTCAACTCAGTAGCCTATACTCAGAGATGAGTGGCTTCACACTCTCACAAGGTTCACTCACTCAAGGACAAGTGTTTAGGGAGAAAGTTTCATGAAGAATCAAGCACAAGATGACCACTTGGTCTCAAAATGGTGAAGATGGCAATGAAACAATGTTTCTGGTCAGCCACCAAGGAAAACCCATGTACAAGAGAGTGGCACCTAGGGTTTTGAGCCCCAAACATGCATATATATAGCCACTTAAGAGTTAAATACACAATATTAGCAATAATAGCTACGCCTAACATTTTAATCCCAAACTTTAGGTTCTTAACCTACTCATTTTTACAAGAATTATCATTTTTTTATTTTATTTTTTGGAGCACCTTTCCGGTACGCGCTTTTCCATAGCCAGTATCAGTTCTGGCACCAGTTCTCATTATTTTAACTTGAAACTTGTTTTACATGTCCTATATAATATTATAGGAATATTCATGCATTTATTATAATTTTTCAGGATACTTCACTGATACACATTTATACCGGGTAACAGAACCAGTATCTACACTTTTCTCCCGAAAAACGATTTTCAGCATTATTACTCACTTACTACAATTATTAAAGTCTCATAATAATTATTAGTGGTATATTATGAAATTATTTCCTAATTCTCTCATTTAATTAATTAATTTTCTTAATTAGCGGTGCAGGTTCTTACAGTAATGGTAGTGGTGGTGGTGGTGGCATTGTGGTAGTGATAGTGAGAGTGGCGTAGAGATGATGGTGGTATTGTGGTGGCAGTGGCGTTGCGGTGGTGGTGGTGATGACACGGTGGTGGTAATGGTGGCAATGATGGTAGTAATGGTGGCGGTGACATCGTGGTGGTGGTAATGATGACAATGATAATAGTAATGGTAGCACTGATATCGTGGTGGTGACGGTGGCGGTGGTCATGTCGGGATGATGGTAGTGGTGATGATCTTGGTGGAGAGTAATTGAGTGAGAGAAGTGTTTCACATTTTGTGCATGGCAACAATTTTTTTTTTTATTATTTTCTATTCGCAAACAGAAAAATTTAGCCGTCCTGAGAATAAAAAAAATTAATTTTACAAAACGAATTTTCTAACTATTTCTATTTCCATGAACTAAATTTAAATTTTTTTGTGGGACGACATGCGGACACTTTAACAACAAACCCTATATTTTTTTTTTTTTGGGAAAACAAAATCCTATATTATTTAGATACAGTTCAACCTACCACGCAAGGACACGTGATCAGACGACAAAGCAAAGTTACGTACACAAACTGATGAACTGGACATGACTTTGGAAGGTTGCCGGTGCTAAGTTGGAATGCCGTGTTATTTGTGTTCTCTCTTTAGTGGCGGTTCTATATTTACCATCTAAATCTAATCTGTAGTCTTTCTTCACATTTCTATTATTATAACCTATTCTCACCGTCCAACAACAACAACACTATTTCTCAGGTGCTCTCAAATCTTTTCTTAATTTGAGTGGCTGCAAAAGCCCACGTGCTTTGCTCCTTCATTTTTTGGCTGTCCCCTTTTTCTATTCAGCTCTTTTTTCATCCAATTATATCTTCGAGGTTTAGGGTTTTGATCCTCACAGCTCTTGCATAATTTAAGGATTCCTTTTTTCAATATCCGCCATGTCTAAGAGGTGAGATAGATTATTATAGTTTTTCTATGGTCAATTGATTTTTCTGATGTGGGGTTTCAGTTGTGTTCTACAATTTCTCCTGTTTCATGATATTATTGATATATGCGGGGTACTTTGATTTATCTTTAATATATGTTTTGTTGATTGTATTTTTTATCTTGATTGCTCGATGTTCGAACTAGAGCAATTTTTATTTTTATTTTTTTCATCTGGGGTGTCTTTTCATTGATCAGAATTCAGAAAAAAGGATTGAAAGTCACAAGATAGAATCACGAGCCGTTTTTTTTTTAATATATCCCGATAGCTTTTTAAAGTGGGAACTCAATCAGGTTATAATTTTGAACGAGTCGTTCTAGAGACTTCTATGGTCATGACGGGCAATAAATGTGGAAACCATTCCAGGGTGTTATACTTATATCAATGTTGAATTCTGTAGGCAGGAGACTGAGATTCGGTATTGCTATCTTGTCGTGATAATTGTAGTTGACACTTGACTGTTTTAATCATGAATTCATTTGAATCAAGCATGGTGCTTTCTTTTGTGGAAATATGGTTAGAAGGATTTTGTTTGTGGACCTTGATTTTTTATACATAGGACAAGTGTTATGTGGGCCTTTTTCTTTCCCTGATAATTGGCACTGTCTTTACTGTGCAACTTGCAGACTATTCTTATTTGTGTAATTTCTTATTTTCTGAATCCTCTAGGGTTCTTTGTAAGTTCTTTGCTCATGGAGCATGCCTGAAAGGGGAGCATTGTGAATTTTCTCATGACTGGAAAGATCCTCCAAATAATGTTGGTGATACAAGCTCTTCTTTGCTGCAATCCCACCAATTGGTAGTTATTGATTTACATTTCTCTGATCAGTTCTGCTTGTTGTCTTGTTGTGGCAGATATGCACATTTTATCAAAAAGGAGTCTGTGCTTATGGTAGTCGCTGCAGATATGATCATGTCAAAGCTTCTCGACCACAGTCCTCCACTCCATCTTCTTCAGTATTCGAACACCTGCCCCTGGTTTCAGATACTGTTGTATTTGGTAATACTAGAAGTACATCAAATGATGTTGCTACAGCTGCAGAGTTTTCTCTTTCCAGCAGTCCTTACCTTCATCCCAGTAAACCGGCTCTGGCTCAAGAATTTGAGTATCACGATCTTTTAGGGGAAGAAGATGTTGGTCAATCCATAACTAGTTCACCTTCTGAGTTTTCAATCTGTTCATTTGCTGCTGCTGGAAACTGTCCACGAGGGGGAAAATGTCCCCATATTCATGGGGATCTATGTCCCACCTGTGGAAAACACTGCTTGCATCCTTTTCGACCTGAGGAAAGAGAAGAACATATGAAGATTTGTGAAAATAAGCAAAAGCATCTTGAAGCATTGAAACAAAGTCAAGAGATTGAATGTAGTGTTTGTCTGGAGCGTGTTCTTTCAAAGCCTACAGCAGGTGAACGTAAGTTTGGGCTGCTATCTGAATGTGATCATCCATTCTGCATATCCTGTATTAGGAATTGGCGTAGTAGTAACCCAACATTGGGGATGGATGTCAATAGCACATTGAGAGCTTGTCCTATCTGTCGCAAGCTATCGTACTTTGTCATTCCAAGTGTCATTTGGTACTCTACAAGTGAAGAAAAACAGGAAATCATTGACAGCTACAAGGCAAAGCTCAAGTAATGTCTTAAGCACTTACAAATCTTGCTATATCTTCTTTTGCATTTCTATCCAATTAATTTGTGATCTAATCACAACTAAAGCTTGAAGAGTTTTAAGTTTGGGTCACCATTATACGCTGCATGAGTTGTGAGGGGTGATGGCACTCCAGCTTGACATCCGTTTCCTTTCCCCCTTCCCTACATTGGTTTGCATGTAAGGGGGAAGCTGATGGCAAGCCATATGAACATAGCATATATTTCTTGATAAGGAAAAATATAGCTTAGTTGAGTGAATGAAAATAGCTTTTTCTGATTTTCTTTTATTGTTTAATGCCATTTCTAGGTCGATTGATTGCAAGCATTTTGACTTTGGGGATGGGAACTGCCCTTTCGGTACAAGTTGTTTCTATAAGGTAAATACGTGGATATATCTAGTTCTATTTTTATCCGCTCGCCCTCCCCCAACTACTCCCCGACTAGACCATTTTACTTTTGTTTTGGCTAACACTGTAATTATGTCTTCTCCGGACATATGGAAGTTGTGTTTTTCTATGCTCTGAGACTATCACACTAGTAAATTATCTTTCCCATTAGAGACCAATGTGTTTACTAGATTCAGTTTGCTATGAGCCAATTTCAATTGTCCTCATTGCATGAATTGTTCTATAAAATTAGTATTACATCATTGAAATTAATGGCTGCAACTTATTTCTGGAACCTAGTAAGTATATTTAGATTTGTCGGCATGCAATTTCTATTCCCCTTCTTGGTGTTAATTTATGACGTGGCTTTATTGAACTGTGTTTAAAATGATGTTTGATTGGTGGTTTGAGCTATCTTTTTATAGAACTGGCTGGAGCCTAATTGGTTTTTGTTATCTTCAATTGCAGCATGCATATCGAGATGGTGGTCTTGAGCAGGTAGCTTTGCGACATCTTGGGGCTGCAGATGGAGACACTGTAATTGCTAAAGACATAAGGTTGCTCTATGCCTTTTCATTGGTTCTTATCTGTGGCCTTGTGCTATTTGAATTTTCCTCTCCCTCTTCCTCTTCCTTTTTTTTTTTAAAAACAAATTCACTAACTTAATACATGATGCTATCAGGCTGTCAGATTTCCTTGCTAACATGCATTTAAGATGAAGAGTGATCCTCATATGTTCTAGTGTAAGTTTCAAACTTGTGTCTCCTTGTACTTAAATGGAGGATGACTTTTATATCCTTTGCTTCATTATGGTGCTTGGGCTTTAGGAATTTTGTGTTTCTTTGTCATATACACTATGGAAGTTTGGCAAGCACTTTTTTCCCATTTTGTCTTTCAAGAAGTTGACTTTTTTTATTTACTTTTGTCAGAATACCTCTATTATCTGTTATCTTCATTATTTGCTTTGTTGTATAATTGCGGAATGGGTTTCCATTCTAGTATAGGTCTCCATGTTTTTCATTATTAGTGCTTGTACATTATTAGTGATTGTTTTCATTATAGCTTCAGAGAGTTCTCTAAGCAATTCCAATATTCCTTTCTTCATGGTATCACGAGCTTAGTTCATTCTGGAACCAAAATTCGTCGTCTTTTTCATTGTTTCAAATATGTTCTACCTATACACATCCCAAAACCACAGTGAATCAAGATGGAACCACTCCAGGCAAATAAGAAATATCCAACGACCCGAACTGGAGCTTGCCGCCGGCAGAAACACTGTCACACGCTGTCATATTCCGAGCGCGTGACGCCCACGCGCAGACCAGCTCCGAGCGCGTGAAGGCCACGCGCCGCCTTCCACTGGTCGTCTCCGTTCGCTGTGAAGATCGCCATGCTCGTCTCGGTCTCCTCTTTCTGTTCCTGTACTGTGTTGCTCTATTCCGGTTTGCTTCAATAGTGGATCATCCAAATCCACTTCTTGTTTGATTTTCATTCATTTCTACCTTGTTTTGTGCGATTTGGTTCTATTTTTATCTTTGTTGGAGTAGATATGGCTTCAAATGATGAAGATTCTTCTGGTCCTAAAACTCCTCTCTCACCTGAAGTTCTTGTTTCATCCGGAGTTACCAATTTGGTCCGTAATGTTCCAGTTTCTTTTGCTTTTTCAGGTTCACCAACAATTACATCTGAAAAGTTAAATAGTAAGAACTATTTAGCTTGGTCCTCTTCTGTTGAGCTGTTGTTTCTTGGTCAAGGTCTCTCAGACCAACTTGAAAAGTCACTTTCTGATATTCCTCCTGTATAACGAAGTCAATGGGAAAGGTTTGACTATCAGTTATGTGCCTTATTATGGCAATCCGTGGAACCCACAATTTTAATTAATTTTCGCACTTTTAAAACGTGTCACTTTTTGGAATAAAGCTCGCAGCTTTTTTGCTAATGACATTCAAAGACTGTATGATGCAACCCATAAATTGGCTTCTCTTCACCAAGATAGTCATGATATGACAAGTTTTGTTGCTTAGGCACAGGCAGCAATGGAGGAACTAAAAATGTTTTTGCAGGTTGACAGTCATCAAGGCTTGTTAGGAAAATTGGAAAATCTATATGTAGTCCTAGTGTTACGTGCTATGCATCCTGATTTCAGTCATATTCGAGATCAACTTTTGATTAGTCACAAAGTACCCACCATGGACTATCTTTCCACTTGCCTCTTTAGGGTTCCCACTTCCACTACTTCGGTCCCGCGTCCCAACATAATTGACACTTCAGCTTCGCTTTAGTCACTAGCTCTGGCTTTCGTGGAGGACGTGGAGGTTGTGGTGGACAAAGAGTTCGGGGAGGTCGTAGTGGTCGCAACAACAATCTTCACTGCACATACTGTAAGCGATCAGGCCACACTTAGGAGACATGTTATTCTCTACGTGGTTTCCCTGATAAATTTGTCAACTTCACTCAGTCTAAACCTGGTTTAGAAGAAGGAACGAGATTTGACATTTCTGGTAAGCAGTCATTTTCTTTTACAGAAAGAGTTTCAGGAATTTCTTCAGTTGAAAGCAGCAAAGCCGACCCAATCCTCTACTACCACTGTTACTCACCCGGGTAACCCTATAGTTTGTATTTCTCATACGGGTAATAATTCCACACTGTGGATCCTTGATTCAGGTGCCTTTGACCATGTAGCTGGTATTCAGTCTCCTCTCTTCTTCCCTTTCTTCACCTACTTGTCTTTTATGAACAAATCCATGATGCAATCTAATTATGATCCATTGACATAACTAATAAATTATTCATATAAACGCAAAACAAGAATTTAGTCAAGTGAAGGAGCTTGATTCAGGTGCCTCTGACCATGTAGCTGGTAATCAATCTATCTTCTCTTCCCTTTCTTCACCTACTTGTCCTCGTTTTATTTTGATTCTTTTGTTATCCAGGATTGTGGTACGGGAAAGACGATTGGCATAGGACATGAATCACAAGGACTTTATTACCTCCAATCAACCTCATGTTGCATGTGCTACTCTGGAATCTCCTAGTCTTCTCCATCACCGTCTTGGTCATCCCAATTTATTAAAACTTAATAAAATGGTCCTTGGTCTTGAAAATCTAAAGTCCAGTTGTGAGTCGTGTCAACTTGGCAAGCATGTTCGGTCTTCCTTTCCTAGTAAGGTCAATAGTCAAACAACATCTAATTTTTCTGTTATTAATTCTGATGTTTGGGATCCCAATCATGTTTCTACACCAATTGGGTTTAAATATTTTGTGACTTTCATTGTTGAGTTTTCTCGATGTACTACTTGGTTATTTTTAATGAAGGAACGTTCAGAGGTCTTTCCTATATTTCATTCTTTCTGCAGTGAAATTCACAATCAATTTGGCAAAACGATCAAAGTTTTACGTAGTGATAATGCTAAAGAATATTTCTTTGCTCACTTCTCATCGTTTATGTCATCTCATGGGATTTTGCATCAATCATCATGTCCGCATACCCCCAACAAAATGAAGTAGCCGAAAGAAAAAACCGTTACTTTATTGAAACTACTCGTATGTTGTTGCTGCATGCTCATATGCCCCTTCAATTTTGGGGGGATGCTTTCCTAACTGCTTGCTATTTGATTAATCGTATGCCTTCCTCTGCTATCAATCATCAAGTCCCTCTTTAGTTGTTAAACCCTCAAAGTCCCTTGTATATAGTTCCTCCTTGAGTATTTGGTTGTACTTGTTTTGTCCATGATCTATCTCTCGGGCGGACAAGTTATCCCCTCGTGCTATCAAATGTGTCTTTCTTGGTTATTCTTGTTTGCAAGAGGGGTATCGTTGTTATTCTCCTCTCGCTCATTGTTGATATATCTCTGCCAGTGTCACCTTTTTCGAAGACACACCCTACTTCATTTCCACCACTGATCCTATAGTAATCTTTGAGGCCTTACCGGTACCATACTTTGGTGGTCTCCCTTTGTCTTCTTTACAGGTACCTACTATTACTCAGCCTGATCATGAGGAACCCATTGTTTCTCTGCCAGATCATGATCAGCTTGATACTCCCCAACAACTATCATCACTTACAAGCTACGTTCCATGGCAGCTATTCCTACCTATGAAGCACCGACACTTCAAAATTCCTGACGTGTCGTGTCAGACACTCACCGACACTTTGACACTTCCCGACACTCCAATACTTGTTGCAAAGACTCAAAAAAGGCTCAAAGGTTACGTTGCGTTGCATTTTGAGTTCCAACTATTTAGATTCGTTGGATTATGATTACTATTTTATTGAGTTTAATATAAACATTTGGGATATCTTATGTTTCTTTGCAAAATTGATGGGTATTATAAGTTTAACTTTATTTTTTTGTTAAATTATTGATATTAAATATAATGTACACTACATAAATTAAAAATATTATATAATATCAAAATATGTCCTAATGTGTCAAATTTAACATTTTTTTCGAATTAACATGTCGGAGTGTAGTGTCGTGACATATCCCGTGTCAGTGTCGGTGCAACATAGACTCCTACAACAGAGGTAGTCACTGTGGATCCTTATATATCATGTCCTATCCCAACAGTTTTTCCTACTACGAACCTACCTTCCTCTATTGCACCTGCATTAACTCCTGGTAAGTTTGTCAGTGATTCTCATATTGCTATTCGTAGAGGTAGCCGTTCCCCTCATAATCCTCATTCTATTTAGTACTTCTCGAGTTTTCACCGTTTGTCTCCGTCATATATGCATTTTTATCTTCTGTGTCCTCTGTTCAGATTCCTAACGCTATTGATGAGGCTCTTTCCCACTCTGGTTGGAGGTAAGCTATGATTGATGAGATGATTGCCCTTGAGCACAATGATATATGGGACTTGGTTCCACTTCCCCTAGACAAAAAAGTTGTTGGGTGCCGTTGGGTATATGCAGGTAAGGTAGGCTCTGATCGACTCAAGGCACGATACACTCAGACTTATGCCCTTGATTACAATGAAACGTTCTCTCCAGTGGCCAAAATGGCGTCTGTTCGTCTCTGCCTAGCCATCGCCGCTATTAGGCAATGACCTTTATATCAGCTTGACCTAAAGATGAGGAGATTTATATGGAGCAACCACCTGGTTTTGTTGCTCAGGGGAAGTCTGGATTAGTTTGTAAGTTAAAACGCTCTCTTTATGGGTTTAAACAATCCCCTCTAGCTTGGTTTGGCGAGTTCAATACAGTTGAATAGAAATTTGGGTTGGGTTATCTCGGAGTCAAGTTGATCATTCAGTTTTCTATCGTCATACTCCATTTGGTCGATGTATTTATCTAGTGGTTTATGTTGACGATATAGTTATTACATGTGATGATGATGAGGGAATTTTGCAGTTAAAGGAGCACTTGTTTCAACACTTTCAGACAAAAGATTTGGGACAACTCAAATACTTTCTCATCTTGAGGTAGCTCAATCCCAGAGTGGCATTGTGCTTTCATAGTGAAAATATGTAGATATTTTAGAAGAAATTGGTTTAATAGATTGCAAGCCTGTTGACACTCCAATGGATCCAAATCACAAGTTATTACCAAATCAAGGAGAATTGTATTCAGATCCTAACAAATAGGGGGTTAGTTGGTAAACTAAACTACCTTACCTTAACTAGACCAGACATCTCCTTCCCGGTAAGCGTAGTAAGTCAATTTATGCAGTCTCCATGTGTTGAGCATTAGGATGCTGTGGTTCGAATATATTAAGAATGCTCCAGGAAAAGGATTGTTGTATGAAAATAAAGGTCATGCTCAAATTATGGGATACTCTGATGCTGATTAGGCTGGATCACCCAGTGACAGAAGATCAACTTCAGGATTTTGTGTATTTATTGGTGGTAATCTAGTATGTTGGAGAAGTAAGAAACAAAATGTGGTTGCAAGATCCAGTGCAGAAGCTGAATATCGTGCAATGGCAAATGTTACATGTGAACTCATATGGGTAAAACAATTACTTAAACAATTCAGTACTTGTGATTGTTGTTTAAGTGTTTCATTATTACATTGTTCTTTTAACCATTCTCTAAGAATTTTTATTTTTCCACCTAATGTATTTTCTACTTTTCCTTCTTCTCGAGTTTGACAAAATAAATTTTCTACAGTTTGACTAATATTTTGAGGTAATTTCTTATAGAATATATCTAATGCCTGAGTTTTTTGCTCTCCATTTAATTGATAGAATTGACTACTAAATTCACATATAAAATTTTCAAAAAAACATATTACATATTCTCATGTTTGCTACATGCCAAAATGCTAATTCTTGAAAAGTTTGTTGTGCAAGTTCTGAATTTGTTGAACCTATAAATTCTTTTCCTATACATGTTACTACGTTATGAAATCTTTTAATAAAGGATAACCACACTAAGTATAAGGAAGCACTATTTCTATAAGCAATCTTTTAATGTCTTACCAGAAATAATAATTTTGGAGATGAAAAAACTTATGGGCTGGCCTTGAATGATCAAACAAAGAAAAGATCAAACCATATAATATTGGGGATATTTGTTTGTGTAGGTTTCCTTCCTAAGTACTTTACTTTCCAAACATAGAATTCTGTCATCCAATGGAATATTTTTTAGAGCTGTGCGATGAAAAGAAACAGTATCTATCTGCACTCTTCTCCCTTTAATTGGTCTTTGTTTTATTTTTCAACCTTTTTTTTTTGACTCAAAACATCTAGCCTATAGATGCCTGCTTATTTACTTTATAGCACAGATTGCTGTCTGAATAGAATTGTGGTTAAGCTTAAGCCCAGTGCCTCCTTTTTTTGTTATCCACAGTTGTCTTAATTGCTGTGTGTGTGTTATCTCTGCAGGATGCTTCAATAAATTGGCTTAATGTCAAAAGTTATTTTTATATTGCAAGTCAAGATCCTCTTCTTTTTTCTATGGTAGGTGCTTTTTCAGTAAATCATATGCACTTGATAGCCTCTATGTTCTCTGAAATATAAGTTTTGTTGGAATTGATGAGATTGTCATAATTTTTTTTTAGTAAATCATATGGTAGGTGCTTTTTCAATAAATCATATGCACTTGATAGCCCCAATGTTCTCTGAAATATAAGTTTTGTTGGAATTGATGAGATTTATCATAAAATTTTTTTAGTAGCTGAAGTGGATAACCACAAAGTATTAATTTTTGCTTTGACTTATTTTCCACGGTGTATGCATGTACACACATTATGTTCTGATGGTACCAATTTCTTAATTCAAACTAACAACCGGCACTTAACGAAATATAATACTAACAGTGTATTGATTTCTAGATACTGTCTTGACCTAGGAAGCACTGACACGCTAAAAAACAGGGAGTGTCGTGTTCGACACGCTCCGACATGGTCAAATGGCATTTTCGATTTTTTTTTTATATTTTTAAAAAAATTATATTTTTAATTTTTTTTTAAAATATATTAATAAAATTAATTTTTTTAAAAAAATAACATTTAAAAAAAACATAAACCCTAAACATTTCTAACTTATCTCTCATTCTTCTTCACGCGATATGCGCTTTGATCTGCCATCGCTTCTCGCTGCCTTCGTGGTCTGTGGTTCTTTGTGCTTGTTGTTGCTTCTTCATCTGCCGTCGTTCGCTTGGCTCTTCCTGCTTGGTAAGAGAGGGCAAACTTCACCTTCGCGAAATTGCCCACACGGGTCCTCGAGCTACCACCACCACCTTGCCCCAAACGTGATGTCATCTTCCTTCCTTCCTTCCTATCTTCTTCTTCTTTTTCTTTTCTTTTCAAAGTCCTCTTTCTCTCTCTCTCTCTCTCTAAAGTAATAGAATTTTTGTCTCTAAAATCAAAGCCTCTTCTTCTTGCTTGGTTGCCACACCTGAGACTTGGTGACCCTCATTTTCCCTTTTGGCTCTCCCTTTATGTGTGTCAATAGAATTGATGGGCAGAATATTTGGCATTAATTGTGCAGATTTGTACCTGTGTAACTATGAATGGGCAGAATATTTGGCATTATTTGTGCAGATTTGTAACTGTGTAACTGTGAATGGGCAGAATATTTGGCATTAATTGTTCAGATTTATAACTATGTAACTGTGATTGTGTAATTATATCCTTAATTAATTAGCTGTAGGTTACTATGTAATTGTATCATATTTAAATGAGAATTCTCCAAAGGAGAACATACAATTTTTATCCCAATTTCTCTGAGTTTAACATGGTATCAGTCTAGGTTTCGTTACTAAATTTTTCGCTGTGCTCACAGTCTCTAAGTTCTCAGTTCTAGTCTTTTGCGCGTACTGTTCACGTCGCGGTTCTTGTTTTTTTTTTCCTCCTGCAATTTTTTTCAGCATCATGTCTACTGAAAAATATGATGTTCTTTTTGTTCGTCTTAATGGAAAGAACTACTCCATCTGGGCATTCCAGTTCCAGATCTTTGTCAAAGGCAAGGAGCTTTGGGGTCATGTTGACGGAACTAATTCTGCTCCTGACAAAACTACGCACCAAGCGGCACATGCCCAATGGGAGGCCAAAGATGCACAGGTAATGACTTGGATCATAGGCTCTGTTGAGCCTAGTATTGTCCATAATCTTAGACCCTTCACAACGGCAGCAAAGATGTGGAACTATTTGAAGAAAATTTATAACCAAACAAACACTGCTCGCAGGTTCCAGCTTGAACATGAAATTTCTCTTTTTCAATAGGATAGTCTCTCAATTTCTATTCTCATTTCATGAATGTTTGGGCTGAATATACTGACATTGTTTATAAAGATTTGTCGACTGAAGGACAAACTACAGTTCAAATGTTCATGACACCACAAAACGAGATCAATTTCTTATGAAATTGAGATCTACATTTGAGGGCATTCGCACCAACCTAATGAACAAGGCTCCTGTTCCCTCCTTGGATGAATGTCTAAATGAATTGCTTCGTGAAGAATAACGTCTCCTTACTCAGACAAACATGGAACACCAAAAATCTGCCTCCCTTCCTGTAGCCTATGCAGTACAAGGCAAACCTCGAGGTCGAGACATGAGTACTGTCCAATGTTTCTGCTGCAAAGGCCACGAACATTTTGCTTCAAACTGTCCTAAAAAGTTCTGTGATTACTGCAAAAAAGGTCACATCATCAAAGAATGTCAAATCAGACCACCACGGAGAAATGCAACAGCCGTCACTGCCACTGTTGGATCTTCTACTACTCCTGTTTCTGTGGATCAGAATTCGCCTGTTTCTGTGCCAACTTTAACCCCTGAAATGGTTCAACAAATGATTGTTTCTGCATTTTCTGCTTTGGGTCTTTCAGGTAAAGTTTCTTTATCCAGCTCTCCTTGGTACTTTGACTCAGGCGCATCCAATCATATGACCAACAATGTTGCTTCTCTTACCAATGTTACAAATTACTCTGGTAATTTGCAAATACACACCGCAGATGGAAACAATTTACCTATCACAGCAATTGGTGATATTTCTTCATCTCTTACCAATGTTTATGTTTCCCTTGATCTCACCAGTAACCTTATTTCAGTTGGTCAATTAGTTGACAGTGATTGCAAAGTTGAATTCTCAAAGTTTGGTTGTCATGTGCAGGATCAACACTCAGGGAAGGTGATTGCGAAGGGGCCTAAAGTTGGACGTCTTTTTCCTCTTTATTCATTGTTATCACCATGTTCTTTTCTGCCTTTAATTTCTTGTAATTCTGCAAATGTTATTTTTCAATTATGGCATAAGCGTCTTGGGCACCCAAATTCCAATATACTTCATGCCTTAATGAAATCTGGAGTTCTTGGCAATAAACATTCCCCATCTTTTAGTGCTGTTCATTTTATTGCAATTCTTGTAGTTAAATGTAAAGAATATGTGAAAATATATTGAATGAATAATTACAATATAGAGACTCGTAAAACCTAAAGAGCTAAGTTTACCTGATGTGAGACTATCTAATATATACTGAACAATTATATACGATGTGGGACTATCTAATATGTAACAAATATTCTAACTCTCCCCCTCAAGCTGGAGCATATATATTGTAAGTACCCAGCTTGGCACAAATATATTCAACCCGAGGTCCCCTAAGAGCTTTAGTGAAGACATCCGCGAGTTGATTACTAGAGTTGACAAATGCCGTTTTGATTTCTCCTGACTGAATTTTTTCGAATGAAGTGACAATCGATCTCTATATGTTTGGTTCTCTCATGAAATACCGGATTAGAGGATATATGTAGTGCAGCTTGATTGTCACAGATGAGAGTCATGGGTTGTTTCTGTTTACAAAGATGGAGCTCCCTAATTAACTGCTTCAACCAGATTAGCTCACAAGTAGCAACTTCCATTGTACGATATTCGGCCTCTGCACTAGATCGGGCAACAACAGTTTGTTTCTTACTTTTCCAAGAAATCAGGTTTCCTCCAAAGAAAACACAATAGCCTGAAGTAGAGCGCCTATCCGAGGGTGATCCTGCCTAATCAGCATCTGAATAACCACAAATTTCTGTATTTCCCTGATTTGAATATAATAAACCTTTCCCTAGTGCACCTTTGATGTAATGAAGAATTCTAACAGCAGCATCCCAATGAGAATCACATGGAGAATCAAGAAACTGACTAGCGACACTAACAGCAAAAGAAATGTCCGGTCTGGTTACAGTGAGATAATTGAGCTTCCCAATCAACCTTCGATAACGTCCAGGATCAGATAATGGCTCCCCCTGTCCGGGCAACAACTTGACATTGGGATCCATGGGTGTATCAACTGGTTTACATCCCAACATTCCAGTCTCTTCTAGGATATCCAAGGCATATTTCCTTTGACAGATAGAAATACCCTTTCTAGATTGTTCCACCTCAATTCCCAAGAAGTAATGCAGCTTCCCAAGATCTTTTGTTTGAAATTGATTGAATAAATGCTGTTTTAACTGATGAATTCCTTCTTGATCACTTCCGGTGAGAATGATTCATCAACATAGACTAACAAATAGATGCATTTGTTAGGAGATGTGATCCTATAAAATACAGAATGGTCAGCTCTACTCCGGATTAAGCCAAACGCCTGAACAGCAGAACTGAAACGACTGAACCATGCCCGAGGAGACTGTTTGAGACCATATAATGATTTGCAAAGACGACACACCTTCCCAGATTCCCCTTGAGCAACAAAATCAGGTGGTTGCTCCATGTAAACATCTTGTAAATCACCATGAAGAAAAGCATTTTTGATGTCAAGTTGTAGGAGTGGCCAGTGGCGAACAGCAGCAAGGGCAAGAAATAAGCGAACCGATGCCATCTTAGCAACAGGAGAGAATGTGTCGCTATAATCAAGACCAAAGATTTGAGTAAAACCTTTTGCAACTAAACGTGCCTTGAGACGATCAATATGGCCATCAGGTCCAACTTTCACAGTAAAAACCCAGTGACAACCCACTATAGACTTCTGTGGGGGAGCAGAAACAAGGTCCCAAGTGCCATTGGTATGAAGTGCGGTCATCTCATCTAGCATCGCTTGGCGCCACCCTGGATGAGAAAGTGCTTCACCTGTGGTTTTAGGAATAGAAACAGAAGAAAGACTAAAAACAAAGGTGAAATGAGGAGGAGAAAGACGGTCATAGCTCAGAAAGGTATAAAGAGGATAAGGATTACGAGTAGTACGTGTACCTTTTCTTTGAGCAATAGGAAGAGCCTCTGGTGAAGGATCCGGAGGGGAAGAATCAACTGCAGGGGGCAATGAGTCAGCAGGGATCGTGTTAACAGGAGGCACAGTCTTACGACGTTGATAAGTGAGAAGTGGACGTTCCTCAGGTAGTGAAGCAATATGTTGCTTATCTGGAATAGAAGTACCTGCAGCTGGCAAAGACAAGTCTAGAAAGGGAACAGGAAGAACATGATCATCTTGTGACAATGAAGACGGGTTAGAATTAAAGGGTTGTTGATCAAGAAAGGTGACATCAGCGGAAACTAAGTAACGCTTGAGATTGGGAGAGTAACAACGATACTCCTTTTGAAGACAAGAATAACCAAGAAAAATGCATTTAAAAGCTTTGGATGTTAACTTGTCTTTACCAGGAGTAAGATCATGAACAAAACAGGTACAACCAAAGACATGTGGGGATAGAGGATAGAGAGGAACATCTGGAAACAATAAGGTATAAGGAATGTCATTATTAAGAACAGATGAAGACATGCGGTTGATGAGAAAGCAGGAAACAAGTACTGCATCGGCCCAGAAGTGAAGAGGACCATGCATGTGGATTAGAAGATTTCTTGTAATCTCAATGAGATGTCTATTCTTTCGTTCAGCTACTCCATTTTGTTGTGGAGTGTGAGGACAAGTGGTTTGGTGTAAAGTACCCTTTGTGGCTAAGAAATTAGAAAAGTCAACAGAAACATTCCTTAGCATTATCACTTCGTAAAATACGAATAGAAGCACCAAATTGAGTATGGATTTCAGCAGAGAACTTTTGATAAATAGAAAATAACTCAGAAGGGTTTTTCATTAAATGAATCCAAGTCCAACGGGAAAATCATCAATAAAAGTAACGAAATACCGAAATCCTAAAACAGACACACTACGACTAGGACCCCAAATATCTGAATGAATAATAGAAAAAGGAGCATCAGCTCGTTTATTGACTCGATTAGCAAAGGAAGAGCGTATGTGCTTTCCTTGCTGACATGACTGACAATCTAAAGTCTGAAGACCACATAAAAGAGGAACCATCTTTTGTAATTTTGAAAGACTAGGATGCCCAAGACGACTGTGGATGAGTTGTGGAGATTCTGTGATAGAACAAGCAACTGAAGGTCTCGGCACAACCAGGTAGAACAGATCCCGTGACTCACGGCCCGCTCCAATCGTCTTCCCCGTACCCGGGTCCTGCACAGAAACAGAATGATTTGAGAAGGTGACGATACAGTTAAGAGAACTGATCAATTTACTAACAGATATTAAATTATAAGGGATGTGAGGAATGTAATAGACAGATGTTAAGGTCACTGAGGAGGTTGGACAGATTTGTCCAATCCCATGAAAGGGAGCCTTAGTTCCATCAGCAAGAGTACAGGAGGGTAATTTATCAGAATAAGTAAGAGATGAAAAGAGTTCCTTATTACCACAGAGGTGATCAGTAGCACCTGAGTCAAATATCCAAGGACCAAGTGATGTAGAATGAGAAACACAAGCAACATGATTACTAGTTTCTGAAGTTTGAGATTGAGGAGAGGCTTTCCTGAGAAGTTTCTGGAATGCTGCATAGTCTTCAGAGGATGGAGAGACTGTACCATTTGAAGCGGTATCTGATTGAGCTATATTAGCAGCAAAAGAAGGTCGCAGATGACGATACTTTGTGTAGCAGCGTTCCTCATAATGACCAAGTTGCTGACAGTAATGACAACGAGGTCGCTGACCACGTCCGACTGGGCTTCCTGGGCCACGGCCTCCTGGGCCTCTACCACGACCACGTCCACCGGGAAAGTCATTACGGGAAACTAGAGCAGTAGGATCAACAGCGGAAGATGATGCAGGAGCAGATTTCTTATTCTAATTCAGAAGACGCTGATATGTCATGGATAGATCAGGCTCCCCACTCGTCAAAATAGTATCACGGACATTATCATATTCTTCGGGAAGGCCAGAAAGTGTGGCAACCATAAAGAGACGTTGTACCTGTTTTCGATATGAGTAGCATCAGTAGGGTAAGGCAGCATATCCAAATATGCCTGCATCAAAGATCGACTCTTGCCAACATATGTCTCCATCTGAATGTCGGATGATTTGCTTAATTCCATAAACTAAGAGATGATGAAATAGAGTTGC
>JAVKPL010009525.1:0-37993 GCA_032173675.1 Gastrolobium villosum
TATCCTAAAATTTAAAATTTTAAAAAATTCAATTTCCGAAAAATCTTGCCAAAATTCTTGTACCAAACGCCCCGTTGTAATATCGGAATTCCGGCATTAACAAAATCGGAATAAAGAAAGAGAGAGAACCAAATTTCCACATAAAATCAAAACCCCCCCTCTCTCTCTCTTTCTCTCTCTCCAATTTTCCTCTTTTCTCTTCGAACCATTCCGAATGTGCACAAGGTAAATCGACTCTCGAACTTTCCTTCTTCTGTTTGGTTCCCGAGAAATCTTACACACACTGCAATGCACCAATGCTAATTTTCTACATTTTCCTTTTGCCTCTTGATTTTCTCTACAATCTCTCTAACACAAGGTTTTTCACCGAGTAGAAATGTAAATTAGAATTTTTTTTATTTATGTAAAATTTTCCGGTTAACCGTTGATATTTCGACTGAAGCATGTATTGATTCCTTCAAGTTTCTACCTGTGTCACTTTTTTTTTTTTTTTGTTTCGTTTTTGGTTGGATTCAAGAGAGCTTGATCATGTAAGGGATATGATTTTATTTTATTTTTCTGTTGCTTCCTATTCATGTTAGGAATTTATTTGTTGTATAAGGGTGTGTTTGGTGATGTTTAATGTGGTTTTTTTTTTTTTTTGGTAGTTGTTGTTGAAGAGTAGTGGTTTTTAAAACTGCAAAATGAATGATGGTAGACAAATGGGGGTGCATTACGTAGATGCTGGCTTTCCTTATGCTGTTAATGAAGGCTTTTCGGATTTCTTTCAAGGCCTCACACATGTGCCAGTGAATTATGCCTTTGCAGGGTCAATGCCTGATCAGGTTTTTGTTTCTACTTGTATTTTTTATTTTGAAATCTCTACTTGCTGGATGCTAATACTTTTGGCTACAAGGTTGTAGATTCGTACTACCCTTGAATGGGAATGTGTTTTGTTGCAGGAATTTATTGAAATTTTATTCTTAATTTAATTTTACCCCAAAATTTGGGAATAAAAGTAGAAATCTCAATCCTTTTATTATTATCATTGCTACTGCTACCTAACAGTTAAGTAATAGAACTCAGAATGTTTGGCAAAGGATTTGGAATTTTTTTTATTTAAATTTTTTAATACAAATACAAAGATCAAGTACAGAAATAATGTGACAATGATAATTACTTTTTTGATGTAACGGTAATGGAATATAATATAACGGCAATTGTAACGGTGATGGAATGTAACTGTTGTAACGGTAATTGTAACGTTAATTGTAATAATGTTTTCTTTTGTAACGTCCATCCTTCATGGTTATAAGTTGGTGTGTGGTGTTAAGAAAATATATGAGAAAATTATTGGAAATTCTCATCTCTCCCTTGACTCTTTCTCTCTCAATTCCCTCTTCTCTTCCTCTTATCCTTTCTGCAATCTTTTCTTCTCCCTCTTCTCCTCTTCTCTTATCCTTTTCTGTATCCTTCTTTCTTCTGTAGCATCTGCTACATCTGAGTTGAATTGTAACAGCAGATGGGTAATGCTGCGTTGAAAGCAACTATTTGCCACAAAATTCCCTCCCTTTAACATGTTTATATCTTTAGTTTTGATTTGGTATCATTTATAAATGTATTTATATTCTCCAAGTTTTTTTTTTCTCTCCTTCATTTGTTTTATTCAATCATAATTATGATTTTCTTTATCGTTTGTGTAAAAGTGATACTGTTCTCTAATCAAACATGATCTAATTATGTAATCATATGTTCTGTCCAGGAAAGTGTCTACTGGTCAATGAACATGAATCCTTATAAATTTGGATTGTCTGGCCCTGGGAGTACATCTTATTATAGTTCTTATGAGGTAAATGACCATTTGCCAAGAATGGAGATCAACCGGGCTGAGTGGGAATACCCTTCAGTAATGATCACTGAGGAATCAGCTACAGCAGATTCTCCACCTAGAAGAGATGGAGTCACAAGCATGCAGACTATCCCTGAAGAATGTTAGTTTTGAAATTTTATTTCCTTTTACTATAAGCACTGGCATATGATCATATAATTGGTTTTTAACAAATTGGTTGTTGCATCTTAATAAACCTTTTTAATCACTTTTTAATGCCATGCCAGCAGCAAATTAGTGTCTATGGAGGGGGGGTTGGTCTCCTCTAGTTGGATGAAGCTCATTATTAGTATTATTTTTTTTTTCTATTGGAGTTGAGTTGAAACTTATTTATTTATTTTTATTTTACCCCTTCGTACCTTTCATTTAGGTTCATCTACCACCGACCCCAATTAGTTTGGGATAACGGTGTTGTTGATGTGGAGTTGAATTGAAACTATTGTTTGGAATTGCAACTACGCAGGAAAGCATAATATTATATATGATATCATCTTTATTTTTTGGATTTCTTTTGCAGGCAATCCAAATCATGCAAACTTTTTAAGTGAAGCTTTTTATTTTTTCCCCTCTATTTTGAGTTGAATCTAAGTTACCGTTTTACTTTTTAATTATTTTAGAAGAACTATGAGAATCATGATATAGTATCTTTTCTTTTGAATTTCTTTTGGAGACAGTCCAAATCATCATGAGTCCAATAGTAGCCAGGTAGGGAGCCCTTTTATTACATGTTAATTTTAGACCTTAACTAATTGATTTTTGATTTAATAGTTAATCATTTGTCCCCGGCAGTAAATTGTCCCCTATGCTTGAAAGTTGGGAGACATTATTTCAATGATAGTTGGGCTGATCATGGCATACTTACAACACAAATTGAAATATATCCACCCCACAGTTTTTTGGATTCAATAACTTTTTTGTTATTAAATGTTAATCAAATGAACATTACTCCATTTAACTTGGCACCCCTCGGCCAACTGTCCCCTGTGGTTCCAATTTTGGCAATTAACTTCCTTAAACTTTCAGTATGTTACAAATATCCCCTGTAGTTTTTTTTTTTCTTTTTTAGTACATCCCCCTGTAGTTTTAACTTTGGCAAATAGTCTGCATAAATTTTAAATTTGTCCCAAAGAATCCCTGTGATTTTAATTTTGGGAATTAACCCCATGGGATTATTTGTCATATGTTGAAAATTTAACCCGGTTAATTACCAAAGTTGAAAATACAGGATGCTATTTGCAAAAGGTCGTAATTAAATGGAGTATGTTGCATGTTAACCTTAAATGTTTTAGTCCCAACTATTGGTACAAAAATCGTGTAATTCAATTTAAACTGAATTGAGGATCATATACAGAACTATGTCTTTTAGCTTGTTAGGGTTGGTTTTAGGGCGCATTCAATAACATTGGAACATCAGAATTATATCCTTATGATTCAAAGGCTGCCCTGTCAGTAATATCCTTCACTCATGTCATCTACAAAACAGACAAAATTACCTTACTTTTTAATTGATTATTTCCTGCAACTTACTGTTTTGCACTTAATTGCCAAGAAACAGAAAGGAGTTTTGAAGTTGGGTAACGTTTATTTTACATTATCATTTCCAGTGGACCTTTCTTTGTATTGCCTATCTCACCTTCCTTGTCTAGGGATAGTTATTAATAGATGAACTTAGCATCAAATAGTATTTGTAGTTTTGGCAATGGTATTATTTTACGTATTTTTCTTACAAAGTTGTTTACATACGTAGGTTTTTAGACTCATAAAATTAAACCATCCTCAAAGTTTTATATGCTCGCAAGAGCTGTCCCTGAATACATGTTTCCTTTACTGAGTAAACTTAGCAATGGGAATGAATAAAATTGAGAGAAACTTGATTAATTTTGATGTGCTTCTAACGTACTCCATTTTTGAATTATTTAGAAAGCAGGATTCTTGTGGCTGTGACATTTTCTTTCTTTCTATTCCACTTAAATTCATTATTTCAGGTCAAAATATAATTTATAAAGATGTTTGAAATTTCGAATACTCTAAATTGAATTCACTTGATACCTGAAATAACTGTTTTCTTTGTTATAAGCTCTGTAAGACTCAGAATTATATTGTTTTAAATGATGACCATAAAATATGGAGTTGGAATCACTCTTGCATTTCAAGTACAAAGCTTAAGCTTTTGGGATGGTTGTTTTATGACAACTTCTGTATGTTGTTTTCAAATTAGAGCTTGATAATCAGAATCAGTATAAAAATGTATCCTCTGAAGTCTAATCCTTTTGTGTTGCATTGCTGCAGGTCATATGGCAAGATGACATTGATCCTGATAATATGACTTATGAGGTGTGATGCCCTTTATGTTTTCTGTGTAAATACTGATTTATGCATGCACGAGTGTGCATAGTTTCATATTTTTAATTTTTTTTTTTTACGTTTAAACCATTGATTATTATGTTTAGTTATGGTTTACTAAACATCAGATGCAATTAATTCATGCTTCGAGCATCTAAAATCTAAGGTATTAACTATTTAGAGGATAAGGAGCCAAAATTAACATGTTTCCAGATTCTCTGTTTTTATAAGAGAATGGCGATATTTTTGCAAGTTATTGTATTTTTAAAGGGTTTTATATTTCTCATTTAACACGAGAATTCAAACTTTCCTACACACCCTTCGATTTCCGTGCTGACATGGGTCCTACATCTAATTTTTTCTAACACATGGGTCTCACATACTTTTTATCTCTACATCATGAGATTTCAATTCTCATTTAACATGAGAAATATAAAACCCATTTTTAAATTATGTTGTAAATGTTTAACATTGTTTCCATCAATAAACAACTTTCCCAAAAACTTAAGTTGTTTTGTAAAGACTCTTGAATGGTTTTATATTTAACAAGCCTTCTCATGCAAGAGCCATTTGGACTTGAAGCATGGACAATGCGCAAGCTTACATAACTTGTGCTTAATTCAACTTTTAGTTAAAAGAATGGGTGGCAAGGATCGAATGCCTGATCACTTGGTATAGACGCTCTAATTTCATGTCAAGAACTAAATTTTCCAAGAGCTTAGGTCAAGGCTCATGAATGATTTTACATCCAGTACTTTCAGAGAACATCAAAAGCTTTTTACAAACACAGTACTTTATATGACTTCAAATTTGATTTGATTAGTTATTAAGCCAAAAAAAAGGTGGTTGCCTTAAGGATTTAGAATGTTTGCATTTCAGGAAAGTGCCACTATGAGAATATTGCTAATTTATTTGATGGTTGAACTTACATGTCTTTGAGCTTGGTGGGGATTTGTATTTTAATATTTTTTACCTTATTGGTATGTTGAATAGAAGTAGAATTAGAAACCAAGAAGATCAATAGCCAATAATATATATGTATTTTTTATGTGGCAGGAACTACTAGACCTAGGGGAGGCAGTTGGAACACAAAGCCGAGGCCTTTCCCAAGAACTTATTAATATGCTTCCAACCTCGAAATACAAATTCAGTAGCTTATTCAAAAGAAAAAATTCGGGGAAAAGGTAATATCCTGGTTCTCAACCTTAAAGGCTTTTATATGGAACAGGTGAAATATGGGTAACTGAAGGGAAAATTAGTATATGCTTCGTGCTTGTTGTATTTATAAGTTATAGATTTATCAATTTGTAGTTTTACCATATTTTCATTACCCTCAATAAACCTAAGAATAGTGAAGAAATTCATTTGTACTTGAACATTTTCATTTCTCTTAATTTTTTTTTTTCTCTATTCTACCCCATTGCCCTTGGAAATAAAATGATTGATTATTTTCTTTTGCATTGTGGTTGAGGGTATACAAGGTTTAGATAGTCTTAATTAGGAAGACTTGAGTTCGCTACTTTTATCCTTTGCCCAGAGAATTGGATTCAGTAATCTCTAGTTTTATATGCAGGGCTTACATTGATTATGGAGGTTTGATTTCATTTTTTTTTTTTTTTGCTCATTCTGGTTCGTTGGAACTTTTGCTTTCTAGATTTATGATATCTATCCGCCTTTTCCATGGTTTCAGACTCCAGCAAGATATATGCATATATATAGTCCATCATCTTCTTACTATTTTCAGTATATACTCAATCAAATTGCATTGAAAACAGGTGTGTAATTTGTCAGATGACATATAGAAGAGGCGACCAGCTAATAAAATTGCCATGCAGCCATGTTTATCATGGTGAATGCGTTACCAAATGGCTCAGCATTAACAAGGTAAGTAAATACGTCCTTCTGAAATTCCCTTGAATCCTATGTCTACAGAATTTGTCGTCCCCACTTCTCCATCTCATTTACGTTATTCTTTTCAGAAATGTCCTGTTTGCAATGTCGAGGTGTTTGGTGAGGAATCAACGCATTAGCATCAACATGCCAGAAAGGACCTTTCCTTGCTCTATTAATTTTTGCCCCTCCTCATCGAGCTCTCTCTCTCTCTCTCTAAGTTTAAATTTCTTACACTTAGGTAGGTGTAGTATGAAGAACTGTGGCACTTGTCACATAATACATGTTCTGTTTACTAGAAACAACCAAACATAGTCGCATCTTCCAAGTGGTTAATGTGTGATCTTGTGTAACCGTGCTATATATTATCTTTAAGCTGTGTACCTTTGATATTTAGGATTTGGGATTGAGAAATTTGCTTCCCAGCCATTGATTAACATAAGATGTTTTGGGATTTGGGAATGAACATGCTTCATGGATTGAAAATGACTAGTATATGTTATTATTAATACTCTAGAATATGGAGATCTTAATTTGAGAAACATCTTGCATTCCTATGATATCAAACAGTCTATGAGTCTAACGTGAGCATCCCAATTCCTAACTCAATGATGTTGCTTGTGGGTCTTGAAATGTCCCTCGTATTGGATTTTTTTTTTTTTTTTTGAAAACCAAAGGAAAGCAAAGAAAACTACAACACCCTAACAACGCGGGGCCAAGCTACCCCATTACAATCATTCTCCAAAAAACCAACACAGCCTATAGGAGGCTCCTCAAAGAAAACAGTTTGCCAACCAAGGGAAATAGCCGAATTGGCAAGCCAATCCGCAACCCTATTCCCCTCTCTAAAGACGTGAACACATTCCACTTGCCAGTCTTGATTCCTTAGTTTGATGACCCTATTAATCAGCCCACCAAGAGGATGGTCATCAGGCACCCCATCTCTGATCATATTCAAAACAACCATCGAATCCCCCTCCAAAATCACCTTCCTGTACCCAAGGTTCCACGCAGCCTGTAAACCCAACAGAAAGCCCCAAATTTCAGCCCTCACAGAGTTACTTGTACCCAAGTTCCTAGCAAAACCCAATCTCCTGGAACCATCCACATCCCTTAGCACACCCCCACAACCACTCTGCATGCTGCCCTTCTTAGATGATCCATCACAATTAACTTTAATCCAACCCGTAGGAGGATTCTCCCATCTCACAGTGATCTCTCTCTTTCTTCTAGTGCCTAAACCCGCAACACCATATAAGTCCTGGGCCTTAATATAGTTTGACAGTTGAACAATAGCTGCCCTCATTGTGCTCCCCTCGCTAGGGGTGACATTTTCAAAGATAAACAAGTTCCTATCTTTCCATAACAGCCAATAGATCAAACCAAACAATAAACTCCCATTGTTGCCAACTAACATACACTTCTTGCTATTCAAATTAAACTTCAACCAGGACTGGAGAGGAAGAGAAAAAAACTCATGCCTAACCTCAGTCTTTACAAGGTTGTGCCAAACCTTTCTAGCCCAAGAGCAGTCTCTCATTGTATGCAAACAACTCTCATCAGCAGTCTGGCATTGAGGACAGATGCTAGAATCTCCCAAGTGCCTTTGGACCCTCCTCTGATTTGTCAACAACTTCTCCCCTAGGAGCAACCATAGGAAAGTTTTGACCCTAGGAGGACCATCCCACTCCCAAGCAAGATTCCAATCACAATGATTCAGAGTAGGAACCTCCTCACCAAGAAAATCATAAGCTGATTTAACAGAGAAATTACCATCTTGAGAATAATTCCAACCTATTTTATCAGTACCTTCCTCGGGATCAGGAGGGCAGATTCCTGACAGATGAGACATAGCTGCTTGGTTAAGCAACTCACTCAAAACAGGCCAATTCCACTCACCACAAACATCCACCATGTCAGCCACAGAAGCCTCCTGAAACTCCATGGGTATAGCCTGGATTTTATAGTCCTCCAGAATGCCAATCTGCAGCCATTTATCCCTCCAGAAAGAGCACCCCAAACCATTGCCAACCATGATCCTCGACCCTTCAAGCACCTTCGGCCACACCCTGGAAATCCCCTGCCAAAGATTGGAGCAACCAGATTTCCTAGGAAGACTGGGCAAAAGACCTTCCCCCACTTTGTACTTACCCTTCAACACTTGCACCCAAAGCTTATCACCTTTAGACAAGATACCATACCCAACTTTCATGAGACACGCTCTATTATTCAATCTGATATTCCTTATCCCAAGCCCCCCATCTTTTTTAGCTTTACAAACCACATTCCAGGGCATGAATTTTCTTCTTACCTCTATTGGAACCCCACACAAAACTTCTCATCTTTTGCTCCACTGCTTCACATGTGCTGACTGGAAGCAAGGCTGTCTGCATGGAGTACAGAGGAATAGCAGCTATGACAGACTTGGTAAGGACAACTCTCCCAGCCAAGGACAAAGTTCTCTCCTTCCAAGCATTCAGCTTGTTATAAGTCCTATCAATGACATAGCTAAAGGTGTTCTTATTAACTCTCTTGTGCAGAATTGGGATCCCCAAATACTTCCCAAGATCAGCTGTAATTGCCACACCCAAAGACTGACTCAACTCACTCCTTCTAACATGATTCACATTTTTTGAAAAGTAGCATCTCGTTTTGCTGGCACTAATCTTCTGACCCGAAGCTTGACAGAAACGGTCCAGAATACCAGGAATCAAAGCAGCTTGATCACCACTAGCCTCAGAAAAAATTAGAAGGTCATCAGCAAAAAATAGATGGGATATAGGAGGCCCATTCCTCCCCAACTTAACAGATTTCCAATCTTTTATCTCAACAGCCCTACTAATCAGATGCCCCAGTCTTTCCATACATAAGACAAATAGATAAGGAGATAAGGGATCCCCTTGTCTAATTCCTCTAGAGGGACTGAAATCCTCAGTTAACTCGCCATTCCACAAAATGTTCATAGAAGGAGTTGTTACACAGGCCATAATAACTTTCACCAAAGCACTATCCAAACCCGTCAGAACAAGAGCTTCTTCAAGGAAATCCCATCTCACCCTATCATAAGCCTTCTCCAAATCAACCTTCACAGCCATCCAGCCCTTCTTACCTCTTTTGCATCTCATAGAATGGAATATTTCCTGAGAAATGATAATATTATCCGAAGCATGCCTACCTCTGATAAAACTACATTGATTAGGCATGACTAAGGAGTTCATATGATCTCTCAATCTAGTAGCAATCAGCTTTGTAATTCCTTTGTAGATTACATTACACAAGCTAATGGGTCTAAACTGGCTGATCACTTCAGGCTGATCCACCTTAGGAATAAGGCAAATCAAAGTTTGGTTTATCTCTCCCACTCTCTTCGGATCCACAAACACATCCTTGATTAAGTTCACAACCGATCCAGCCACTTTATCCCATTGAGTTTGGAAAAAGATAGCATGTAAACCATCAACCCCAGGGGCTTTGAAAGGGTTCATCATATCAAAAGTCTTCTTAATTTCCTCCAAACCAGGGCTCCTACCAATATTCTTCCAACTCAAACTATCAATTCTAGGAAACAGACTCTCCAAACTAGGCCTCATGTCCCTAGAAACCTGCTCAGTATATAGATTCCTAAAGTAACCAGTGGCCATCATTTTCAACAGATCAAGCTTAACCACCCAATTACCATCATCATCCTTAAGAGCTCTCACCTTGTTCCTCCTAGCCCGAGCACAGTAGCAGTGTGGAAGAACCTGGTGTTCTTATCCCCAAAAGCAAGCCAATTACTCCTGGACCTTTGGAACCAGGTTAATTCTTCCTGAATATAAATGGTATTCAGCTCATTCCACAACTCTTTATGAAGCCTAGCCAAAGCTTCATCAGGACCTCTATTCAGCAAGTAATCAACACCTTTAATTCTTTTTTGAATTTTAAACTTCCTTTTCTGATCCAGCTTGAAAGTGTTCTGGTGCCAGTAAGTGACTTCACATTGGAACTTTTCTTTAGTTGGAACCCAACTAGCCCCACTATTCCAGCAGTTATCCATAACATCATTGAAGCTATCATTTGTCATCCAAGCAGCTAAGAACCTAAAAGGCTTCACACCCTTATCCCCATCCAAACCCGAATCCTTCAAAATAATTGGCCTATGGTCAGAACCAAAGAAGTGAAGGTGGGACAAGGATCTATTAGGGAAACCCATCAGCCACTCCTCATTAGCCACCACCCTGTCTAATCTCTCCTGTAAAGCCCCCCTTCTCCAGGTAAATTTGGGACCAGAAGCACCCCCCTGTTTTTCCCCCTCTTCCACAAAGGCATTAAAATCTCCCATAGCTGCCCATTTCCCTCCAGCAGAAGCCAAACTTCTCAGGTTATCCCAGAGAACTTTCCTCTCCATCCTCCGAGGGCTAGCATAAATAAAATTAAATAGCTCATCCATACCAGACTCCATCCACACAATTTTTGTATGGACAAATTGATGGGCCTCCTCCAGAACCCTCGCAGAAGCTGTATTTTTATTCGAGAGAATCCAGTTTCCCCCAGAAAAACCAGTTGCCTCCCTCACGAAAGAACTATCAAAGCCTAAGCTCCTCACCACCTTCTCAGCCTTCCTACCACTTATTCTTGTCCCCAAAAGCACCAACACCTGCACCTTATTCTGGAAAACCAAATCCTTAACCAGAGAGGAGAAACCCTTCTTCCCCGCTCCTCTACAATTCCAAGTACACACTATCATCAAAAGGAAAAGATTAAAGAAAACCCAGACCCGATCCCTAGACCACCACAGTGGTTTTCTCCTTGACTCCCAAATCATTGGTGATATCATCAAGAGCCATATCTGCTCTACCCTCCTGATCCCCATCCTGGCCTCCTCTGTGGATATCAGGGGTTTTTCTTTGAAACTCGAACTGGACCGAAGATCAGGAACATGTTCCCTACTATTCTCCTTCACAGCACCAAGGCAACCTTCAGGCAAATTGGGTCCGGCCACCAAACTACCCTGCTTCCTATCTCTATTAACTTCCCTGTTCACAAGGATAGCCACCCTACCAGACTGACTAGTGACAGACTTCTTGACAGAATTTAAAGAATTAACATTACTCACCAGGTTACCCGCAACAGGCCCATCACCTCCTTGCTTCTGATCAGGAACTCTCCTATCAGCATTCACTTTTTTCTTTCTACCACTCTGCCCTTTACTCTGTTGCCCCACATCAACAGGCCCCTTCCCTTTATCCAAACCACTCCCAGTCCCCAAAGCTGGTCGCTCCGAGGTGTCTCCACCCAGGTTAGCCTTCAGAGGATCAAATCTGGATCCAGAATCCTTACGGGAAGGAGTCACCTCCGAAGACCTGACTGTAGATTCCTTTCCCATGCCTTCCTTAGATTTCTGGTTAATGACGGGTCTCTTTTTATTCCTCCTTTGCACTGTCATCCAGTTGCCAAACCCATTCTCCTCTTGACTCTTCTCAATCTCATCTTCCATCACAACTGACTTGTTCTCCTGACTAGGCTGTTGACCTTGAATCTCTTCTCCCTTCATCACCTCTGACTTAGCAACATTATCAGAATTAAAACAACATTGGTCCTTCTTGTGCCCATACTGACCACAAAGGAAGCAAATCAAATGCAAACCTTCGTAGGCTACGTACATCTGCCTTTGACCTATCCTGAACTTTGATAAGAGACTCTTGCTCAGGTCAATTTCAACACATAACCGAGCAAATCCCCCTCTTTCAGTAATCTCCTCCAGCTGAACCTGCCCACTGATTCGCAATGAGTTTTCATCAATTTTCAAAGTGCGCCCCACCATGTTCCCCAACCTCCATGGGTCTTTGTAAGTGTAGAACTCCCTAGGTACTCCTGGGATCCTAATCCAGACTGCCAACTTCTTCACCCTTTCATCATAAGGGTCAAAATTCGGTCTCCATCGCTGCACGATGAGATAGTGCTCCGCTACTACCCAAGGACCCTGCTGCTGGATAAATAAATAGTCCTGGACCTTGCTAAATTCCACCAAATAGTGATCATTTTCCAGATCGAGCACCCTGTATTCTCCCTCTAGGTTCCATAGCTTATGCAACCTATTCCAGAGGAATCTCGCTCTAATCCTCTTTCCCATAAGCTTGACAATCAGCGCATTTCTCCATCTCTTGCATTGTTCCATTTTCTCTAGAACATCGAACTGATAATACGGGTTTAGAGGATCATCCTCACCCGTTTGTTCATATGCTCTCAACGCTTCCTCGTCTTCAGTTTGCTCACGCTTACATTGGGCTAACCAATCCTCATCGACAGCTTCAGGATTTCCATCCCAGATCCCGTTCACCCTAAGCAGCTGATCCTTATAGGAGATCAGCTTCCTAGGGTCTCTCTTCGCCCCTTCATCCGAAGCGAACGTTTCAATTGGAATACCCGCTTCGATCTTCAAACTCGAGTTCCCCTCTTCAACCTCCATTGCGCCCACAATCGGAGATTCTTCAAGCATGACCAGATCCATGCCATCATCACCCTTCGCCTTCTTCGATTCCCTGTTTATCAGTGTTTCTCCCTCTAAATTTGGGGGTCTAGCCCCTTTCCCCATCATGAATCAAGCAAAACCCTAGCAGAGCTTTTAAAAGGAAAAACACGCGCCCCACGCGCCCCTCTTTACTTTTCTGTAAGCTACTTGTATTGGATTTTCTTGTATCTTGTCTATGAGAGAAATCAATTAAATTGGACACTCGTTATCATACTCTGTTGCAAAATTACCAAATTTTAGGGAGTCAACATATGATAAATGAAAAAAATAAAATTTTTATGGTACTTCAGTACGTCAGTCTCGACTTTTGTAACTTTTTAGACATTAATATTTTTGAATTAATTTTTTTGTAATTTCATTATAAAATTCTGGTATGTTTTTTCAAATTTTTTGGAAATGATCCAGGAAGCTGAATGAGAAAAATTTAGTTTTTATAAATATAGATTCATAGTTGTTTTTAATGTTAGATGTACATTATATAAAATTAATTCATTACATAAATATCTTCGATGCTAGCAGGTTGCTCGATTGAAGCCCTTTGTTTGTAAGGTTAAATATAAACTTTCGCAATCAAAAATCTCCTTAAGCATGTTTTGTTCTTATAATGCAACTGTCGTCTCTTCAAATAAGTTTTATGTGTGACCAAAAGAAAAGAAAAATCTTCTTCATGTTAGATTAACCATATTAGAGAAAGAGTTCGACAAATATAGCTACATAAACCACATTTTGGAATGCTTAGACTAAGGGCCTGTTTGATGAGATTTATAAGGCATGATAGTATAAACTTATACTATACATTATGACATTTTCAGTTATTTTGTGTGACCATCGTATAGTATAAGCTTATACAGCAGGACCCCTTTATACATCAAAATGATGTATAACTTAATCCAGCCTAGGAGTGGTGGATTAGGCCTCATAAGGGGTTGATGTATTAATATTGCTTACAAGTACAATTACCAAGAACTAATATATCATTTCAATATTTATAAATTAAAATAATTTTTTTTAATATATTAATTTTTAAAATATTGGAGGATATTATCTTATACAGTATCATACCAAACACTGGATAATATTAAAATTTAATCAGGTCTTATACAATCAGGTCTTATACTATCAAGTTTTATACTATCAGACCTTATCCTATACTATGAACTAAACATGCCCTAATGTTCTATGGAGCGTACGTCCTGACATAATGACCGCCAAGGATGCTTGGAAAATCACCGAGAAGCAAATGATTGAAATCACAAAACATATTTACGAACAACACAAAATAAGGGCTATAATTTTTATCTTATTTTTTTTATCAGTGCCTGTTTGGATTCTTTTATTTTTAACTTTTTTTCTCCTTATAATCAAAAGTTAAGGCAAATAGGTTTTGAGAAAAACTTTTATAATAAAAAAATCTTTTTTTATAATGTAAAAAAAAGCCAAAAACCAAAAGCTCACAAGAGAAACTTTTTTTAAACTCTTATTAGCTTTTCTTGAATTGTGTGTGCGTGGTTGTGTTTTTTTTTTTTTTTTTGAAATGAAGAGTCATAGAAATAGAGAAAGAATCTTTTTTTGGAATGTGTGCTTTTAAACAACTTTTAAGCTAAAATTTTATGCAATCACCAAACAGTTTTTTTTTTTTTAAGTTTTTTTTTTTAACTTTAGCTTAAAAGAAACTTCTAATTTAAAGAAAGAGAGGACCCAAACAGGCTCTTAGTTGGTTCAGTTGATTCATTTATCTTAAAATGAAAATAGGTAAAGGATTGAAAGATAGTGAGGGTGATAAATGGGGATTCAAGGAAATAGTGGAGGAAGATGGGTATCTCCAACTTTGTGTGAACAAAGTCAGCAAAGCAAAGGATACAAATGTTGTGCACCTGGACACTTATTGTCAAACTACTTAGCAGTGAAGTGGGGTGTAGACTATCTCATGATGAAATCAGTGTTTTAAAACCCCACCCACCCCGAGTCGATCCTGTCAGGTTACTGACCTCCTCTGTCTAAGGATTCAGGTTAGTAGTTAGAACCTAGTTGCAAGTTGATCCCTCTAACCCCCAAAATCCCTTGGTTGAACTCGTGACTCCTAGGTCAGAGAGGTTATTGCAAAAAAAATTTAAAATTATACAGAAAATGACATTGTTTCATGTGTTAAAAAACAACAACATAAAAATGTGTTGCTGCTTAGATTTAGAACTAGATCTAAAATATGAATCGTTCTTCTTATTCTCTTATGATTTTCTCTCCCAGACACAGTCTCCTGGCTCCGATGATCTCCTCCACCGTGCTGGTTCTTCTCTCTCCTTTGTTAATTTGTCGTGTCGTCGCCTCTCCTTCGCTATTCTCTATTGGGTAAGGGATCTCCTTTCACATACTGTTACAGGTGCATGAGAAGGACAAGAAGGGCTTGAGTTTGATGATATATCTTTTCATTAACTCCATTGGAATATGTGTTTTATATTTTGATAGTTTAATACTTTGATTAGCTTGTGAATGTAATTGGTTGAATTATGTTAAGTATATTTTGAATCTTTAATGATGAGTGGTTTGATTTGTTTGAATTTTTCATATAGAATATATATTTATATTTTTTTAATGTATAAAACCGGGTCAACGAAGTAACACCGTGACCCCTCAGTTGAACTTGTCACTAATAACCTTGGTCGATCCGATGGTCGGGCCCGATTTTTAAACACTAGAGGGGCATATAATGACTTGGTAACGATATATGATATAGGAAATGAATTTTTTACTGTAAAATTCACTAGCAAAGTAGACCTTCAAGCTTTGATAAATGTATTACGATTTTGTTATTTTATAATTTTATTATTTTCTAAATTGTTGGTTTAATTTTAAGTTAGCCGATAGATTTTTGGTTGGTAAGTGCTATAATGGGTATTTTTTTTAGTTCAATATGTTTAGTTTTTGTAGTGGGTAGTTATTATTTTCAAACTCTCATCATATAGAATAAGAAATCATTAAATGAGTTATTTGGAAAAAGCACTTTGTGCAAGAAATCAAGCTTCCTCGATAAAGCTACCCTTCTATATATTTAACAAAATGGTGGACTATGGATTTAATATACATGAAGCCAACATATATAATGAATTGTACTCTAGTTTGTTTTTATTGTGGAACATATGGCCACTCCAAGGAATGATCGAACCAAACCGAACCACTTTCGAACCGAACTGAATCGTTTTTTATTACTTTTTTTTTTCTTTTCAAAAGAAGGTCGAACCGAACCATTTTCAAACCGAATCGAACTGGTTTTGACCGAAACGAAGGTCTTGAACTAAACCGAACTATTTTCGAACCGAACCGTTTAAACCAATTCGGTTCAATTTTTCAAAAAATTCAGTTCAATTCGACCAATGCGTACCCCTATCTAAAGGTGATGATGGTAACGAAGTAGCCGTAATCTAGGAGTAGTCCTCGAATGTTGAGGAGGACAACCCAAGAGGAAAAGAACTAGGGAACATGGGCAATATTCCCGATGCAGTTAATCCTTAAACTCTACCTAATAAGGAATGATTTGGGCCTTGGATGATTGTTAACCATGTGCAGCGGTAGAGATGAAATTCGACGGATGCTCCACGACAAAAGACTAGCAACTATGTAACCATTTACATGAACGATCGTGCAAATTCAGGAGTTATTGCCAATGATGGGAGATAATTACGCAACAATTCAAACACATTTAATGTATTATAGTATATGGAAAATGCAGTGTTGGGCTGAGATGTGCTCAAGGATATGTAGGAGCAAAATGCGCTGGAGCAAATATTGTAGTAAGGAGGAAGTAATCAATGTACACATCAAATATTGCTATGGAGTAAGATTCCTCTGTCTATAAGTTTTGCCCCATAAGAAAGTTGAGGCAAAATGGCCTTATTTGCTCCAAGCTGCCTCAGGAGTCTCTTATATTGAAACTCAAGGGAGATTATGTTGTCTTCTTCGAAAAAGTAGGCTGAAGGGATTGATAGCAAAATCAACTTACACATAACATTGCTTCCTACTTCTAAAATTTCTTCTCAGTGAGAGCAGATATCCTAAATTTCTGATGATGCTCCACATTACCTCATGAAGGTTTCATCTGCCAAGGGTTTAGCTTTTGAATGATGTTACGGACAAGGGATTTCACAAAATCAAATATATTAAACCAATGAACAACACATATTTCATTAAGGAAAATGGATTTACATTACAAGTCCAACCTAAGACAAAGAGGGCTACTTCTACTTCACCTTAACCTACAAGAGAAATTTAGATCAAGCTAACGAGCATGATTAAAACTAATTACAGATATGTAACCATAAAACAAAAAACTTTAGAACCTAAGGAGGACGATGAGTTCTTTCTAAATAGTGCCAAAAGTTCCTGAAGGTAGGGTCTCCTTTGGTATTTATAAGTGACGAAGCTTTCTCGATCAATCACATCCATTGATCAATGAATGGTCCAGATCTCCTCTATTGCTCTCCAATTAGGGACGTGCTCCTGGACATGTCAGCCCTAAATATTCCTTTGTCCCCTTCTCCTTCTACTTTTGCTGAAATTCTGATGTTGAGACGTTTGCAAAACATTGCATAATTATTCTTCTATTATTGCTGATGTGTCTATTTCAGGTTGGTTTCTTTCCACTCCAAGGACACTGCAAAGGGTGCTTTTCTTCTGCTTTTTCCTTTATTATCTCCTTATGTCTTTTTTACTTTCTTCTTTCCCAAGTTTTGCCTTCTTTTTGAATTAGACTTTCATTTGGTCAGTTGTTAGCGTTCCTGAAAAATGCAAGTTAGCCCATTAAGCCTAAGAATATTAAAAATAAACTAAATTACACCCTGTACTTCCTAATTTTCAGAAACATTAGTTACTCCAGCCCAATTTACTATTAAAGTTCTCCAAGAGGCAAACTTGGTCAAAAACAACAAAACTTAACAAGAACAATGAATTCAGAAATACAAAGCAATGGATAGTTCTCATCTTTTGAGAGCTATCACACAGCGAAAGGAATTAAGGTGCATAATAGAGCCCATGATTGCGCTGGTGGGGTAACGAATGTGAATGCAATAACTATCATTTTAAAGAAAAAAAGGCATATACTCCATTAGTGGAGGAAACTGACAGATTAGTATTGACTAGAATGACCGAGGACAAACAAGAAAGGCAAGGGGGCCATCCACGAAACTCATAACGAGCGTATCGACTAGGCCAAGTAGGACAACAAATTCCTCTGTAATATCATTTGCTTGTTGTTGGGTGCTAGGTGCTTTGTAGGACGTTCCCTTACTTAGTTTATCAAGAGAAACTCATTCTTTCTCAAGATATCGACCCAATTGCGTAAGTGCATGCATCAAGTAATAAATGAGATTATTAATGTCCAGATTATCGTTCCCACAAGAATAGTAACTCTAAATAATATTTTGAACTAATCTTTAAATAATTTTTGAACTGCCTGGTCTTTCATTCCCTAGTATCTTAGGGACGTTCCCCTAAAATAATAGGTGTAGATTGACTCTAAACAACTCTTCGCGTTGTTATATATTCAAATCCTTCCAGATTTCAGGAGGAACGAAAATTCATTGGAGGTTTGATGTTTTGATACTGAATGGTAAGTGCGGAATTTAAAGATAACAATAATTCAGAGACAACAGTGTGATGTGATAAATAGAAAACAGTTTTAAAACAAGGAACATATCCATTGTTCCATTCTTAACTAGCTATGTTCTTAACTCAAGACTTAACCCTTCTGAATTTGTTTAGGTCTTTTCATTTCCAACTCTGATTCCTCAGCTTATGGACTAAATGGCTCACAAGTTTCCATATTCCTATGACTCTCTTGACTCCAACAGTTATTAAGTACAAAACCTTCAGGAAACAAATTGTAATTAAGCAAGTAAAGAGCAATTCTTGAGAATCGGTAGTCATAACAATGAATTGGGAGCAAAAGTAACTACATGTTAAAGAAAAAGAAAAAGAAATGTTACTTTGAAATGATAAAACTTTTAAACAGTAAATTATCAAATAAAACATGTTCTTGGGTATTTTTCAACAAATACAGCTACCTTGCATGTGAACAATCACAATAAGATGTCAAGTATTAGCATGTGTGCAAATAAAGTTAATGCTAAGTGATGGTGTGTCACCTAGAAATAAGCATAGGAATACTTTTATCCACGACATTATGTTTGTGTAACCTCCTAAAATGTAAGTGCTTAATCAATGATAAGAAGATGGAAATTTCTAGACTTATACAAGATCTGTGGTTTAATGACTCTAATATTGTTTAACTTGAATAATCAACTATTGCGGGTGATTCCATTCCATCCTTTTCGGGGTTAATCAATTGTGTATTACTGTATTTTGCATAGGACCCAACAAGATAGCTTAAATTGTCTAGAAACTGCTCATTTACATAACATAATCCATTGACAACTTGGGGTTACCCAATTTCTCAATACCCCTTTACATTTTCTGCTTCTTACTATGTCACAAATCGAGTATCTTTACCAAATTATTTCAATGTTCTTAGGGGCATTTGTACAATGTTAAATTCTTAATCTTAAATTTGGGAATCTGAGACAGTTGAAAGTATTTTCGATCTTGTATAGCTGAATATTGCTGAAATAATGATTTATCTTGATTGGTTTATTTTGAGATATCTTAAAAGTGAGAATAAATAATAAATTCATTTATTCATTTTTTTTTTAAAAAATTTCTTCACCAGAGTCAAACTCGAGACCATAAATTAAAGCGAAACAATTCCTAACTAGTTGATTCACATGATTGGTAATTTTTTTTTAACCTAGATTAGAATTTCTATAAAGTCCACATAAAACAATGATTTTCTATTTAGGTTGATACTCATTCTTTACTGTAATTATTTTTAATTAATTGTCTTCTATACTGTCCAAATTCTTGTATATCATGAGTATAAGAATCTGAAACATTTTTGCTCTTATTTTTAGCTTTCTACAGTTCCATAACAGCTTTTTTATTTCTTTGCAAGAAAAGACAAATAAAAAAAGCTCAATAAATCCAACCTCTGCTGTCATGTCTTGTTCTTTCAGTTTGTGCACCATTGCACCAATCATAGTGCAAGTAAATTAATATAAAGTGCGTTATGCAGTAATATAGAATCATGCGAGTGGGGTGGGGCAAACCACTAAGGTCTTCACTCTTCACCCACTAAGATTAATTTAAGAGTAAAGTGTTTTTCGGTCATTAACAAAATTTATGGAACTTATTTTAATTTTTTTTAAAAATAAAATAAAGTTCTAATCACGATCTCTTCTTTCATTACTTACAAAAAAAAAAATTAATTCTTTTTTAGTGATTAATTTGAATTTTTATCGAATTTTTGAGGGGCGAGTTTTCAGAAAACTAAAATTGTAGAGGAACCAAAAGTTGATTTTTATAAGGAACGAAAATAAGGATTATATTTTTTATTAGGGACTAAAAGACACTTTACTAAAAAAAATTAACTCGTGATTTCTTTAAAATTCAAAATAGATCTAATTAGTTGAAATTATACTTCCTCTAAACTTCAATAAATAACTACATTAATCCCTCAAAAACATTAATGAAAATCTATTTTGAATTTTAGAAGAATTAGAGTCATTTTTTTAAGAAATTAAATTACACCTCCAAGGATCCAAAAAATATAAGGGATTTGAATAATAATAATAATAAAAAAAATCATTCGAATCTATGGGTTAATTTGTCGTTTTGTACATTAATTGTAAAACCGAAAACCGTGTTCTGCAGCCGCAATTCGCAAGATCCAAAGAGAAAAATTTGTATTTTCCAAAAGATAAAGCTAACGCCCCCTCTTCGGTTTATTTATTTGAAGGGATTTATTTAGGTGCTTTTGTTTGCTTGTTAAAGAAATGACATATTAAACGAAAAGTAATTAAGTTTTATTTTAAATTTATGTAATTAAAAATACTAATTATGAATATTAATTGTTCTTTAAGACAAAGGCTGTCATTTAAAAGCCAAAATAGTTCAAATAAATAAAAGTATAACATTTATGGAAAATATGTTTCTCATGAGAAAAAAAATGAATCTCTTATACAAGACAATTTTATTTCATATAATATGCAAAACATATTTTTTAATATTTATTTAGGGTTTTATAAGAGTTATATTGTTGGAAAAGTGATTGTATTATATTATAGAGATTCGTTTTGCATGTCAGAATTTTTTTTCTGCGGGCCCCACAAAATGTTGTGTGTGTAGGAAATTTTTTGTGATCATGTTAAATGATAGATGATAAACTCATTTATTTATCCCATATAATATGAAAAATATATTCTCCAATATTTATCTCATGCTCATGTTTATATGTAGTACCTCTTGTCACGGCATTTTTTTTTTTTTTACTATTATTGCATGTTATTAGTGTATGAATAATTAAAAAGATAAATTACACAAAATAATATTAGATTAAGAGAATTATTTACAACAAAAAGCACCTAACTAATAATGTTATCCCTTTCTTCTTCTTTTTTTGAAGAAGCTAATAATGTTATCCTTTGTCGTTGGCGGAATGTGATGTACAAACAGGTGGCACTACCATTGTGGCCCAAATATTGAATAAAACAAAGGATCAAACTACCTCATCATAACAATCACATATTTCATTGATCAGCAATTAAAAAAAAAAAAACATTTTTCTAGAATCCGATGAACCCCAGAAAGTTCTATTATTATTATTATTATTATTTTTTTTTTGTAAGGTTAGATAGGGCTATTGAAGTGGAATCACCTTAGAAAATCAAAATAATTAACAAAAATAAAAAAATTATGTGTAATTTTAAAGAATATAAAATTATATCATTTTAAATTAAAAGAAAAAAATATATCATAAAAAAGAAAATAAAAAAATTAAAATAAGATATAGGTCTCACTTGTGAAATTAAAATAACACAAATTATATTATTTGAAAGTAGAAACGCTCTTCCCTTAACAAAATCACAACAATTCTACAGCATAATCCGCAACAAGAGCAACACTGCCCAAGAACAAACTCATCGCAACATAGCAGCTTTATGATAGGTAGGGAATTGAAGTAAATGCAACAAAGAAAAGGGACTGAAAGACAATCTAGAACTAGAAGAGGGATCCAGTAATAAATAAATAAAAAGGAAAATATTTACAATATGTATATAAGATCTGGTTCAAACTCAAATCCAATCTCAAAATCTACCTTGTGTTACAGAGCATGATATCCATGATCCTAGACCAAGCTACCCTTAGGCGAGGGTAAACTCTGTTGCGGTATGTTCTTGATTCTCTTACCATATATTCCATGGTTTCTACAAAGAGGTTTAAGCTCCTGATTGGTGGAACATAAAGGGTCAAAGGAACCGCAGAGAAAGCCACTGTGAAGAACAACTGCAGCATATTTTTCTTCTTCCCTGAGACACCCCACCAATTGAAGATTATTGAAAGAAACAAAGCTGAATCCTTTAAAGGGTGTTTGAATTTGGGTTTTGTTCAATTTTCTGGGATGTGAACAAATTTGACTCAAAGGTTGAGGAAGAAGATAGAGGATGTTTAACTCATATATAAGAATATTGAAATAACAAAGGGAAGCAGAGAGAGAGAGAGAGAAAGGTCAAAAAGCAATTTCTGGAAACTAGTTTGAACTAACCGAATCTCCCAGATGATGTATATATTGTATCTATCTCTTCACCTCAAGATGCTGATAAAAAGTTTATCAAAATAAAATAAAATAATAAGATGCAGATAAATATATTAAAATATATTATTTTAGTCCAAGTTATTATATTTTATGCTAAGAAAAATAGTTATATAATAAATATCATGATTAGAGAGTGGAGGTTATTAATAATTTTTTAATTTAAATATCAAATAAAATATACTAATTATATATATATATATATATATATATATATATATATATATATATATATATATATATATAATATGAGGTAGGATCCTTTGATATCAGTGTCAGATTTAAAATTTGACAACTCATCTGAGAGCCGTTAGATAAAAAAAATCAACAATTCTAATTTGTAAATATGTAATATCATTAATCTTGCCTATATATATATATATATATAAATATATATATATATATATATAATGGAAAGATGTTGGTGGTTGTATTTAGACACTTACGTGATGACTCAGCTGTTCAGTAGGTGTTTTTTTTATTAATATACAAAAATAAGTAATTTTTTTTAATTATTTGTATTGTTATTAATAATGAAAATTATCGTTTATATTATCGTTTTTTTTTTTGAAAGTGATCCTAATTATTTTTTGGAGGCGAATTAGAATTCCCGGTGTTCCCACGGGTTCGACTCTTTGAGCCGTCTATGAGACTAATTCAGAGTTCGGGTGTGAGTCCAAGGAATACGGTACTTATGCCCCTCCCCAGATGGTGTTGGTGGGATTCGAATTGAGATTCTCTTCCGCCACTCAATCCCCATGCTACCAAATGAGCCACCACACTTGGATTGGATTCTTAAACTATTTAATGGATGTTAATTAATGACTTAATTACTCATTTCAGTGTTATTTTCCAGTTGATAGTCTGATTATTAAGCTTAACATTTAAGCTTAACATTTATTCACATACCTCTAATGTGTCTTTTCAATCTTTAGCTAAATTGAGGTGGTTTTGGTAAAGTAATTAAACAATAGTTCTAGATTAACCAAAAAAACAATAGTTCTATTATAAAGCCTACTAAACTATTGACGTAGTTTTATCCGGATTTGATATAAATGAAAATGAGATTTTTTATTTATTTTTTATATGCCTCCCCGTATTTCTATAGATTTCAACTATTAATCTTGAGTCGAAACTTAATCACAATTAAAAAATTTTACTCTAGATATCAAAAAATTAAATAAAAAAGTATCACTCCCAAAAAATATATTTGATGTGAATTAAACTCGGATTCTCTCTTTGTCTACTCAACTTGTATCGCCAATTGAGTTATATAAATTAATTAAGTGGAAAATGGAAAATGATAAATAACTTTAAAAAGCAAAAAGCTATGCTGTATATCACATCAAATTAATGTCATTAAAAACGTGCTAATGGTAAATAATTTAACTAATTTGCTTAAAATTATAAATTTAAACTTTTTTTAGTGAGAAATTTAAACTTGTATGTCACATTATTAAAATAATTGTACATCACATCAATTAGTTGTCTACTTTCCCGTGCCAGTATTTTTTATTTATTTTTCAGAGGGTATAAGGCTAAGCAAAAGTGAAGTAACGTTTGTCATGATTTATAATCACATTGACAATAAAAAAGCACCTTATCGGACACGCATTTTTTCTCAGAATTCACGAGTCCTGATAGCCCTAAATCAATTCAGATGTATTTGTCAATTATTACGGTGTTAATAAGTACAAGCTATACTTTAACTTGTATTCTGTTTTATTCATGTTGGGAAATACTTTAATTTAACTTCTATTATATTACAGGGTAATATCATAAAAAAATTAAAGAAATTAACAAGTATGTATAATTAATTAATTATTGAATTTATGTATAATAAAACTAATATTTGTTCAAAAACCTACATTCAATTGAATAACTCTACGTTATCTGTGTTATTGTGTTTGCATTACTTGTAAAAAAATTATCCTTTTTTTTTTATAAACACAAAATTATCCTTTAGCATATTATGTTATTTTGCTAATTTTTCAAATGCAAGTGTATTTATCCTTACAACTATATCTACCAGTGGCGGAGCCGCGCCCAATTGGAGCCGGGTCAAAAAATTATACGTGTATTTATTTTTCTTAATTTTTATTAGTTTATATTATAATATATTTAAATTATATTAAATACAAAACACTTGAGCAGAGAGCATAAAAAAGAGTTATAATTTTATTAAATATATTTTAATTTTTTTATATAAGTGGAAATTGTACACATAACTTAATACAACTTACCCAAATCTCTCACCAAATATATTTTACTTTTTTGATAGGGTCAAATTACAAATTTTATCCTGGGTCAAATTATAATTTTAGACTGGAATAAATTATAATTAATTATATAATTATATATGATAAGTACAATTTGTTAAAATTTATCCTGGATCGATGCCACCCCAGCCACCATGTGGCTCCACCACTGATATCTATATATGTGACTATACAATTATATTTTAATAAAAAAATTAGTTTAATAAATATCATTAATGATAATATAAATAGTCAGAAATTCAATTTATTTTTATTTGATTCATTGAACTCTAACCCAATAAAATTTCTATAATTCAATTAAATATAACCAATAAAATTTTTAATGTGATTATTTTATTTGAAACGAACACTTTTTTTATTCTTAATTATGATATTACATGAAGGATAGATAGAATAGAAGAGTATTTGTTTATTTATTAGAAAAGAAAGGTCGAATGATTACTTATTGGAATCAATGAGTAATAAATAAATATAGATTGTTAATCTCACTAAGGTTCTTAAGTTTGGTTAATAAGGACAGTTGAAGGTTGTTGTTTAGTTTAGTGAATAAGGACAGTTGGAAAACAAGAATGGCCATGTTTCTATATCATGTACCACATGGGTTCAATAATTAAATACTGGTACCATAATAGAAGGTTAATCATGAGTTACTGTAATTATATTGAAATCACTGCCACAAGAGAAAGTCTTAACCCTTAAGAACAAGGAAAAACAATGAAATACGGGGCAAAAAAAATTCAGCCCGTTTGTTATTTTTTAATGGGCTTATCTAATCTCATATTATATGAGAGAAGAAATCTTATGTTATAGATACATAGTGGTGGGACCCACCATCTAAAAAATAAAAAAATAATAAAAGAAAAATATTACACGGTTATCGAAGAATGTGTAGGAAGAAAACTTAGCTTATATTACATAAGAATAGATTTTCCCTTTTTTTTAATTGCACTTTGGCTTACAGTACCATGTCTTGAAACTAGAATTGAACTCACTGCATCCACAATTAACTACTCTCCCTCTCTCTCCTTAGGGTTAACTTAATATACAATTAAGACTAGAGTGAATAGTTTGTGAACATATTAAATAAATTTTAATTTGTTTAACTTTTTTTTTTTGTGAAATTAAATGTTTAAAGGAAAGGGATGATTTTTTAATTTGTCTCTTAGTGATAAATAACAGGCATAAGTTATCGTATTATGAAGAGGTTGAGTCAAGTACTTTCTATTTATCTGAATTTGATTTGGACTAGTGCTATATATCTTATTCTTAAGAGTTGCATTTATTGAGATTTAAAAGAATCAAATAATTTTCTGAAAATATTAGTGCCACTAGAACTCTCTATATGCTGTGATTATACATTATTATTATTTTTATCTGAATTTTCATATTTCATAACAGTATGGAAATCATTGTTGTGAAACCCGACCCGACCTAGTTGGGTTGACCCGAAATTCAGTGAACCGATCGTCGGACCAATTTGAGTTAAGCATTGGATCGGCTATGTAGTGGACCCGATCAAATTGTTACGAACACAATAAATAAAATTGGAAATTTGGCTTTATTGAGGAAGCCTAACCTCAAATGGCTTTACTGAGGAAGTCTGACCTCGTGCACAAAGTGCTTTTTTTCCAAATAATTCTTCTGATTATCTTTATTTAGATACTTCAAGGTTTATAGATAATACAAAACAACCTTAGGAAAATTGAAATAGAAATAACTGCTCACCACTTAAACAACTCAACAATTTAGAAAATAAAAAAATAAAAAAATTGTAATATTCCCTCCTCCTAAAAATAACTCGTCCTTAAAGAGTAAATTCAACATAAATTAATTGAATCATCTTCAATATCCGCTTCTCCACTTTTGTCCATCACCGTCTCATTATCCCTCTCTTTTGTCACTGCTTGGATGGTGAACAATTGTTTGCAGCGATTGGCCCGGAGTGAATGCCTCATTACAACGAACGAGAGTCGAACAGGTGGAGGAGGCGCCACTGTCGGAAGATGCAACACCGTTAGTAGGAATGGATAAAGGTTAACCCTTGGTGTTGCTGACTGTTATGGTCCGTCGCACATTCAGAACAAGAAAGATGATCGTCTGATCGCGGGCCTCATATAGTTTTGCCAGCCCAATAGCAGATGAGAGGGTGTTGGGCTTGTTAACCACCAAAACGTCCAACGAGTTTGAGAATTGGTTGAATATCTCATTCAATTGCTCCGACAAAGACTGGACCACATCTTCCAAATTCTGAACGCGTTTGTCCATGTCTGAGCTCTGATACTAATTGTTACGAACACAATAAATAAAAATGAGAATTTGGCTTTATTGAGGAAGCTTGACCTCAAATGGCTTTATTGAGTAAACCTAACCTCTTGCACAGAGTTCCCTTTTTCCAATAATTCTTCTGATTATCTTTACTCAAATAATACTTCAAGGTTTAAATAGATAATACAAAATGACCTTAGAAATAATTATCCACTAGCACTATATAGACTTCACTAATAATTATAACCTATTGTTTAAGAAAGTTGAAATAGAAATAACTCTCCACTACTAAAACAACTCAACAATTCAGAAAATAATAAAATAAAATTAAAAAACCGTAACACAAATCCGGTCAAAACCGTCCAAACCCGGTGACTCGATCGAGTCATGCATTTTTATATAATAAAAGAAGCCAAAACCCAAAATTGTTTCATTTTGTCAACAAAAAAATGTGGAACTCGTTTTAAAAAAAATTGCAACTCTTTTTTTTTGGTTACAGAAAGGGGCAATGCCCCCACAAAACACAAGAACAGCAAACAAGAAGGAAGGAAAAAAAACAGAATAAGAAACAGCAGAAAACAAAACAACAAACACTAGTAGAAAGCCAGGAACAAGCATCATCCTGTATTTCTCCTAGCAGCCACCTTATTCAGACCCGGATCCAAAAGATCAGCAGCAAGAAGATTTAACAGATCGCTGTGAGGGCAGGAGATTGATTTGAGCCTAAAGGAATCATCCAAAGCCTTCTTCGCAATCCAATCCGCACAGGTGTTGCTACTCCTAGGAATTTTATTCAATAAGACAGTCCACTCTTTCATTAAAAAGACTCGAATCTTAGCTACCAATGGCAGCTTTCGAGTATCATTACCATGATTGGTAAGAAGGCAAAACGCTTGAGAAGAATCAGTTTCCAACACTAGTTTCCTCCAGCCATGCTTCCAGGCGAAATCAAGTCCATAAAGGAGAGCCCAAAGTTCAGCAAGCAGAGGAATGCAAGAGCCAATGAAGGCTGAGAAACCGCCACACCATAATCCATTCCTATCCCTCAAGAGACCACCACAAGCTGCCCGATTACCTTGCACAGCCCCATCCACATTTAATTTCAGAAAGTCCTCCGCAGGCCTAATCCACGATGTAGGAAGTTGAGAGTGAGAAGTTCCTGAAAATGTTTTTTTAAACTTAGCCAAACAGAACCTATTTTCCTCAATTTCTACAGCCATAGCCTTTGAAGGATCCTCAGGACGCTGGAAACCTTCTTCGTGAATTTCCTTATTCCTCCATAACCACAAAAAGTAGCAAGTGGTAAAGAAAGAGTCTCTCCAATCCTTGAGGTTGCTGTTGTTTGAAGTGAGATTCAGAATCATCCACTCCCTAAAAGAAATCACAGTGAGGAAACTCGGTGGAAGAGGGTGCAACATGGGCAACAGCCAGCACTTTCTTGCCTTCCAACAATCTCTAAACACATGAAGGCAATCTTCAATCACTTCAGGGCAGAAAGGGCACTTATTGGAACTACCACTCCACTTTGATATTGACTCTCTTGTTAACATTCTATCATGAAGCATTTTCCAGATAAGCATTTTGACTCTTTCCTTGCCTTTCCACTTCCAAATACGGTCCCAACAGTCAATGGGGGAAGGATTGCTAGAATCTAACAAGTTATTGTATGCCAGCTTAACTATGGAATGCCCAGGGTTCCAGTTAGTCCAAGCTATGCTATCCTCCTCGGCTTCATCATCTGGATGAGGAATGGCAAGGATTTTGTTCACCACATTAAGGTCAAAATGGTTCACAAGATAATGCACATTCCAGCCTCCTTCAGAAAGGAAAATACTGTTGCTAATCTTTAAATCCAAGACCTCTTGAGAAGGAAGGGTATGAGTATGAGCAAGGAGGTTTGGGCTGAGACCAGTCTAATTGTCTTTCCAAAAATCAATCTTCTTGCCATCACCTATTTGCCAAGAAGTATTGCTTATCATTTGAGGCCAGACCTTACAAATGCTTTTCCACAAGTGAGAATCATAAGGTTTACTAACTACCTCTTTTAGCATATCTTTTCTCCTGCCATATTTGGATAGCAAGACTTGGACCCAAAGCTGAGAAGGAGACTGAACCATATTCCAAGCACACTTTTGGATGAAAGCTTCATTCTGGCTGCGGAGATTGAGAATACCTAACCCACCCTGGTTTTTAGGGAGTTGAAGGTGTTCCCAACCGATTGCATGATGCTTCCTATGAACCTCAGTATCTCCCCAAATGAAATTCCTTTGCTTCTTTTCAATTTCTTCACAAATACCCACAGGTAATAAGCTGTTTTGCATGTGGAACATAGGGATAGTGGAGATGACTGATTTTGCTAGAGTCACTCTACCTGCCATAGATAGACACTGATTTTTCCAACCATTGAGCCTATTGTTAACCCTATCCATGATCTCTCCATAGTGAAGTTTACTAGTCCGGCCATGTTTCATTCTGTATCCCAGGTATCTGCCCAAGTTTTTTGTTTGAGCAAAACCACTAATCTTCACTATCTCATTAGCAACATCAATTGGAACATTTTTTGAGAAGAAGATATTAGATTTTGGGTAACTCACCTTCTGACCAGACATGATCCCAAACTTTGTGAGGCACTCCATTACTGTCTTGATTTGGTCAATTTTGGCTTCTCCAAAGAGTAACAAATCATCAGCGAAGAGGAGATGAGATATGGATGGTCCACCTCTACCAGCTGCCATTGGCTTCCACTCTTTCTTTGCAATTGCATCAGAAATCAAGTGTGTCAGTTTTTCCATACATAGCACAAAAATGTAGGGAGATATTAGATCTCCTTGCCTCAAACCTCTGCTCGGAAGGATGCTACCAGCCTTGGAACCATTCCAGAGGATTTCAAGCTCAGCTGAAGTGATGCACTGCATTATGATATTCACCAGAGATTCTGGGATGTTTATCTCAGATTCTGGGATGTTTTGCAACTTTATTTGCTAATGGTATACTCTTTTACAATGACCTCAAATTTTAACTTTCAATATTGAAACAATTTGTGGAATAATAAATTAAGATAATGTGACATGTCATTTCAATGTAAATGAATTTGAAAAATATGAGTTCATAACATTTGACCTTTTGAATGTCATTAAGAGGTATGCTATAAGGATTTTGAGTTGCAATTTAAATTGACATAGTAATAGTGTGCATTTTCATTTATTTATACTTTATGAACTTATAAAAATGTGATTAAGTAATTTTTGAGCTTATTTAGTGAACCTCATTTAACTGATTTTAGATATAGGGAATATAATTAAATTTATATGTTCATAATTTATATATATTTTTATATATCCAAATCAATCGATCCAATTAATAACCCACCAGTCCAACCAATCACTCAATAATTCAACACCTTGATCGAGTCGATGTCCGAATCGGATATAATAACACCGATACAAATTTGCAATCCAATTAATATTTCGTTTGGCCTTTAGCAGAAGGCAAAATATTCATGGCTGATAATGAATTTATTTGGCCATATTTTTAGTCACTTCACAAGTCACAATTACATTTATTTAAAAATATTTATTTACCATATAAGTCTTGTTAACGAGCATATTAAGAATATTTTCTTAAAATATAAAATTAAAAAATATTAAATGAAAATTTTAATATATTTAATATTAAAAAAGTATTTATGACCATCCTTTAATTAAAATTAATGTTTTTTATTTAATATTTAAATAAAAAAATCTCACTATCTCCCACTATAATTTCTGTTTTCCTCACCATAAAATAAAATAGTTGTGATTAAAATGAAACAATTTTATTTCCTTTAAGAGGAGAAGCATTGATTCATTTAAGGGTTTTATTAATCTCCTTCCACATAAGATAGCTATCTTATGTGGTAGAGAGAAAATGAGTGGGTCCCACCATTAAATAAAAAAAGAAAAAGAAGAAAAAGGTGGGGTGCGAAAATCGAAGTGAGGGAAAATGAGATAAGTTACCTCATGTAAAAGGAGAGTAATATTTCCCTTCATTTAATATGTATAAAAAAGACTTTGTTGGTAGAGACAAAAATTACTTCCATGATCTCTGCACCTTGAAAGAAATAGTCTTTAGTCATAGACCACGAGGATACGAGAGTTTGGTACAAGGTATTCTTTGAAATTCTCTGGAAATTGAATATTTTTAAATCTTTTATTTTCAGATATTATCATAAATTAAATGTTTCTATCATATTCTTTAAAATCGTGATTTTCGGATAAAAAAAAATTCTACTTTACCAAACACCCCCTTAAGTCTTACTATAAAACAATTTGTAAGAAATGGACTTAGAAACACATGTTAATATTTATTTCCGTTTTCCTTTGTTTAAAATGCTGGTATCTAATTGTGGCCTAACAACCTCCACGTGTCAAAACGAAGGGATGGTAAGGGAATGACACGTGACATGAATACAGCCACGAATATACTTGCGAGTTTTTGACACACGTTTCGCTCGATTTGTGTGGGGGCATCACAAATGTTTTCCCTCTACGCAATAATGAATAATTTTTTCTTTTCATTTGGTAATCTACAATAATGAATAATTAAATATAAGGAATTGCGTGCCGTTTATAAGTAGATTTTTTAGAGTATTTATTTTATAGGATATAATTTATATAATTATTTTATGGGTTCATTTTTCTTGCAGTAACCCCAATACGACGTTATTTTGGGACGAAAATCATGATGTTTTTTTAATTTTAATTTATTTCAGGGTTATAATAATTTTTATATTTAAAGTTTTTTAAGATCACAATATCAAAAAGACGTCGTTTTGCGAATAAATATAGATAACTTATCTGCAGTAATTACAAAAATATTTTTCTCTTATTTTATTAGTGAGAAAATTACAACTTTATTGCGATAATTTAAGGTATTTTATTAGGGATTTGCACTAATCATTTAACATGACACAAAAAAATTTCATACACACATAATATTTTGTGCGGCCCACACTTTTTGAAGCAAAAAAAAAAAAATTAAGCCACGCAAAGCGAATCACTATAACATTACACAATCATTTTTCCTACGACATAACTCTTATAAAACTCATTTTATTAATATCATTTTATAAATAATTATGTGATATTGAAATTTTAATTTTTTTTTTCATTTTTAAGAATTTTATCTTATTCATAAGATTTTATCTTCTTTATCTCTTTTAATAAATTAGTATCAAACTATAATTTTTATATTTATGCACATGCTAGAGTGGCCTCTCATAAAAGCAGTTGTTGTGATTGATAGAGAGGAAGAGGGTGAAAAGGTTTACTATAATCCATTAATCCAGATGGGAATTATATGAGGAGGAGATTAAAAGTAAAGTAATAAAAATTAGTGGCGGACCCAAAAAAAAAAAAAATTATGTCTGCACACTTAGAATTGGGGTTTGGGGACAACTAAGAAAAGAAAAGAAAAGAAAAGAAAAGAAAAGAAAAGAAAACTTTAACTTAATATAAAAAAAATAATCAAGAGTCAACTAAGCTCTTACAATAGAACGATCACAAAATATTCTTCGATTCTTCATTTCTTGATGAAGATTGAATTTTAGGAATCATTGATGTCTATTAAGGTTTGGAGCTAATAAGGTTTATGTTTCAAAAAAAAGAAGAAGAGATAAAGCAATGGGGTAGAGTTTAATCTTTAAGCTTTTAATTATAGGGGTTGGTTGGGTTGAGCCCATATTAGTTAAAATGCCGATTTAAATATGTGATTTTCCAAAAAAAATTAATCAAAATGATTTCATCAAAATTCCAAACACTTTTATAATTTTTTATTCTCCTTCCGATTTTAGGTAACATACCGATTTTGGCTATGTTTATTTTTTTTTCTTTTCAAATTTTTTTTTTTTACTAGATCTAAATCACCTATAAAAAAAAAAAAATCTCAAACTTGTGTCTGCAAGTGCAGACACAAGCAGCAACGTGCGCAGCCATTGACTACTACGAATGAAAACCACCTATGTTTGAATTTGAAGGAAGGGATTACGGGAAAATAGCCCAATCCATTTATGAAACCAAAGTGAAAATGGAGCACCTATATCGAGTCATGACTCATGCACATGTTAAATTAATTTAAACATTAATTGACTTGACAAGTCTAACTATTTTAATAATTTTTTTATGTAGCAAATAACATTATATATCATACTATATTTATAATTGACTTGACTTAACAGTTGTTGGTCTTATATCAACTCAAAAGAAGGGTGAATTGAATTTATTTAAAATTTGCAATTTAAAAAATCACATGCAACTGCTATAAAATAAAGAATAAAAGGGTTTATCAAGAAAAAAAATAAAGAATAAAGGGAAGAAGTAGCACAATTATTGTAATGTGGGAAAAATTCTAACAAGAGAAAAAAAAAAACCCACACGCCAATTTGGATACATCTTTTCAATTGAGACAAATTCATTATTGGGCGCCACACTTAATTCAAAGTATAAGAATATAACATATTCTACTCTTATACAAGAATTAATCTAAAACCTAATGTAACACCACATATGCACCCGGTGTATTATATCTTTCATTGTATTAAACGCACCAAAATTAATTAAACTCATAATAAGAGTTGTCTTGCCTTGTTACCTGTACTTGTAACTAAAACAATTACATGTGTGTAGTAATGTGAATTAACTTTTTCCTTTTCCAAACATAGTATTTAACTTAATTAAATACTCTCTGAAGACCTCTCACTACAAGAAAAATGATATTTAACGACACCAATTTAACCACATTTAAGGGAAATGTGGCACAACTTCATAATTTTTTTTATTTTACTACATTGCTTTGCTAATAAGAATGTGGCAAAATAAGGCCCAATCCATCAACGCGCAAATGTCATAATCTCATACAAAAATATGGCCCGATCCATTTATTTCCCAAATGCTACTATCAATATTCACTCTCTCATCTTTCTTAAGTGCCTTGTCATTCTCTTTTTCTCTACATGTCTAGCACCAATGTCAACCACAAGAAAGAGGAAAAGGAGATCTCTCCGGCGAGGACGAGGACATCGGAGCTCAAGTCACTCCAATCTTGAATCTCGAAGGAGGCCATCGTCTCCACCGGTGACGAGGATGAAGAGATGCACTTTTTCTTACTCTCAATTTCTTTTTCTTTTTTTAATTTATATTACTTTGGCAATTCCGTCGGCTAAAATATGAGGTTATTGTTTGATTTGTTTGTAGAAAATCTGATCCATATAAGTTCGACAAAGAAAGAAATCAGTGGAAGAAATGCGTTGCGGTGCGGTGCGGTGAAGTTCATGGAGCTCCATGGTAGGGTTTTAGTTGTGTTCCAATAATAAATTGGGGATTTTAATTTTATAGCTATAATTGTGGTTTTCTGTTCATGTATGTCGTGTAATTGTCTGATAAACTATTAGTGTACTTATTTTGAGTGTTCTTAAATTTTTAGAGCTGTTTAGGTGTAGAGATGTTTAATTTTTAGATTCCTAAATGAGCCGTCCTTAAATCTCAATTACTTTAATTCCCATCACTATTTACACAGGATAATAATGGAAGAACTTCTTTCAATTTTTTTTTTTGGAATTATCTCTATTTCAGTCCTTCAACATGAATTTCATTGATCCCCTTTGGCAGAAATCGGTTTCGATTGTGGAAGCTCAAAACCAGCAATCAAGCACCGCTTTAGTTGTAAGTTACCGATTTTTCTTTATTTATTGTATCTCATTTTTTGTTTTACTTAATTTTAATGATATATGTTCAGTAATGTTTACATTCTATTTGCTAGCTAATTTCTGTTCAGTAATGTCAAAGGAATTAACATATACATGCCCCACAATTGAGATTGCATAAGATCTTCCTCTTCCTCGTGTAGGCCAAATATTTTTGTATTTGTAGTATATTATAAATTTATTGATTAATTGTACATTATAGTATTGTTCTTCCATCTCCAAAGATACTAGAAACAAAGAACAAATCATGCCCGTCATTAGTCTAAAATAAAAGATTAAACCCCCCAATTTAATTTATAAATTAATTTCTTTTACTTGATGTATTTTATTTTCTACTATCTGATGCATGTCATCTTCCTGGTTGAATAGCTTAAGACACGTTGGAATTGAAATATTGCACCCATTAATTGGTAGTCTAAGAAAGCTTGTGTGGCTCAATCTAGAAGGTTTAAGACTTAAGAATCTTCCAAATGAGTTGTCTGGCCTTACACTTCTTACTGAGCTTTGGATTTCAAAATGCAATATAGTAACTAAACAGAGGTTACATGTGATATTCAATGGCCTGCGATCTTTAAAAATACTATATTTGAAATATTGTCTTAACTTGTCTCAACTCCCTGACAATATCAGTGGCTTATTATCATTATAAGGACTTGACAGGACCACTTCCACAATCCTTTGGAGAGTTGAAGAAGTTTTCAACCTTGTAAGGCAGTATTGGGTGTTAAACTAGTAACACAAATCTGAATTAGTTTTGATAAAAAAAATCCTTACACAACAAATGCTTTCTTATTTATATTTAGAATTCTTCTTGGTTGTAGCTTCAATGGTCCAATTCCAGAAAAAATAGGACCTACAAGAGCTCCTCTTCTTATAAGGATTTTTAAATCCGTTATCTAGTGCAAATATTTGAATTGGTTTTTTAGTTGCTCTAACTGAAAACTTACTGAATAATGGTTTCATGTTTATTCGTATTTTCTATGGAAGTATTCTGCTATATAACTAATGTGTCTTTAGTTTTTGTAATTTAATTATATATCTTATATCCTACTCTAAATCATTTACTTTGAATTGCAGATCTTTAAATTCAAATAGCTTTAGTGGAAAAATTCCGTATTCTATTGGTAATCTATCAAAACTTTATCGGTTAGATTTAGCTGACAAATAGCTTCAAGGGCTTATCCTTGTATCTAGTGGCAGCATCTCTGGTAAGTTACACCATGCGATGCATTTGTATGTCAACTCTCTTTTGGAATATTTCTCAAGATTCTATCAAATTTCTATTATATACACTATTCTTCTTTAATTTGATTTATTGCTTTATTATTAATTCAGGTCGCCGCGGTCTTATCAATCATTTATGTAGTATACATGAAAATTTTCCTGAAGGAAAGTGTAGCTGGTGTGCACTATTGATGTTTTATCATATGATAACGTTAACTGATTTAGCATGTAAGAAGAATTTTTCGTTTCTCTCATTTGTTTTTTTTTTCATGCCAAATTGCTTTCTTATTTCTTCTCTGACGAATCTTTGAAACAAGACTAGAATATATACAACATGATGATTTAATATTAAGAATATTTCAAAGAGTTATAAAGCAAACTCTACAAACGATATAGTCAATTGTCAGTGCAAAAAGAGGTTGAATTATAAACTTTGTAAAAATATGTAACCAAATATATACCACATACACAAACTCTGGAATTATTTACACATTTTCCTTCTATGGCACTACATATACATTTATTATAAAACTCTCCATCTGAATTGAATATAGGGTGAGAAGGTGGATTATAGAGGTGTCCTGCACCGGGATGGTTCTGTTCTCATGTCAGTCTCCTTGGATCAGTTAAAGGTAAATTTTGGACAGCTCTTCCCTTGTTCTCTTTTCTATTGATGGAGTGTCAATTTCAGTAGTATGAATTGTTGTAAACTTGCTCTCAAGGCTATCTAAATCAGTTTGTGTCTAAAGCTTATAATGCTTTTACTTGGGTATAAATGAATTATTTCCTATAAGCTCTAGCTAATCTAAATAATTATAAATAACATTGACCTTTGTTTTTTCTTACTGCAACTACAACATCTAGCAAATCTAAATAATTATAAAAAAATCCATAAATGAAAAAACAATAAAAAAATTCCAAAACAATGAAGACCATTTAAGGCTTATAATTTGTCTATTATTATTCTTTCTTTATATATTTCTATAAAGTAACCATGTAAAAGGTTGTTAGTTGAGTTATATATATATTGGAGGTATTTTTGTTGCAAGACTTGAGAATCTCCAGCTATGTAGCTAGCGTGATATATATGATATATATGATATTTTCATCTATAAACAGAGTAAGGCATAGTGGCATTCCCTTACTTTGTTTAAAAATTTGAACTGCTTCTGCTTGTGTTTATGTTCTCATTATAGGTGCAATGGTGCATGAAAATAGGATGGTATTATTACCCATACTGTCAGAGCTTTATAACATATGCCTATTGTTTACACTTGCAGATGGTGCTCTAACAGCTGTTCAAACCTTGGTATCCACTTCTATATGTGGCATTATACACTCAATCATTAGCAGTCAACCTTTGCTGATTTTGGGGGTGGCAGAGCCTACCGTGATCATGTACACATTTATATTCAATTTTGCAAAAGAAAGACCAGAGTTGGGCCATAATCTATTTCTGGCATGGACTGGATGGTGAATAAGTTTTTCTTTTGATTTTTTTCTCCATGTTTTTATTTGGAGACCCTGATTTTTTTGTTCTAGCACCGTCCATCATAATGTGACTTAACAATGTCCTGATTTTTTTATAACTTAATCTTGTATAAATTTTTCAATGATATCAATAAAAAAAAAACTTACATATCCAAAATTGGATACAAGGTTTGGAGTTTGGTTCATGTTTTATTGTGTTTACTATTTTGCACGAGCTATGTTTAATATTATTTTCTTTATTGATGTAATTTTATTAAATTTGAAATATTTTTTAATAAAAACAAATTCATATATTTAGCCACATTCATGTGAATGTGGCTACAAAAAATTCAAACATAAATAGCCACATTTTTCTTATTGTGGCAAATTATACAGTTTAACTACATTTATAAAGTGGCTAAATTAATAATAAATGTGGCTAAAAAAAGGCTACCACACTCTATCAAAATGTGGTTAAATTATTGCAACACCACTATTAGCCACTTTTAATTAAAATGTGGTAAAGTTAATTAGCCACATTTTTTGTGAATGTTTGCCACATTTTTAAATGTGGGCAAATAATTTATTTCTTGTAGTGTCTTAAGCATAATGGAATATATTTTGATGATGATAAAGGGATTATAAAAAGTCTCAAATTAAAGTTGGAGTTTAAAGACACAAGTGATTAGGTATTTTTAGAATATTGTTACAC
>JAVKPL010009526.1:0-12500 GCA_032173675.1 Gastrolobium villosum
TTTATAGAATAATTTGATATTGTGTTATTATACCATTAAAATAGTTTCACATTAAGATAAACATAATCATAATTATGCTTTTTTAACAATTGACAACAGTGCACGTAAAAATATATTTGTATAAATCCTTTGAATTTAAGCCAGCTGTTTTTATCTAATTATTTATTATTTAATTTATTTTGGTTGCAAATTTATTTATAACTGTGTCAAAGCGGTAATCATCTTTGAAATGGTATTTGTACACCACGGTTCCAAGTTTCCGATGCCATGTGATTGAGTATAATCTCTATTTTGCAGCACATGGATATGTAGATCAGAATCATCAGATCGTCAAAATTGACTTATAATATAAATTTACCTGTATATATATGGAGGAGAAAAAAAAAAACTAATGAGTTCAGATCGTCAAAATTGACTTATATATATGAAGAAGAAAAATTAATGGACGATAATCTTTTATTTTATTTTTTCGAAGAGAAGATGGAATATTGTATAAGAAAGGCTCTAACGTACACTACAATCAATGCAGGCGACAACAACGCATAAAAAATTAATGACCAGATCGTGATAATATTCAACAGTACTTAGCGTTTAATTTTCCTTGCCGGTCGCTGTGTCAAGTAGAAAATATGATGTGTAGCTTCTATAATTGCTTTTCTTCAGGCATGCGTGATTTCAGTATGTTACGTATTCTTTTTTGGCGTGAAATACTCTGTTTTCTGAGTGTATATTTATGTTTGGTGCATTATTATATATCACTGCGTTAGGAAAATGAATGTCAATTAATATGTTACAAACACAAAAGACAAAGTAAGCACTTACAAATCTATTTTCTGTCATGTATGGATGCATGTCTTGATCAATCTAAAATAAGTAATCTATTTTATGTTTGCTCATGAGGTTTGCTAAAGTACGGGTTCAAATCTGCCTCAAATTCTTGGAAAATCGGGGGCCAGAGTAGGAAAATGTCTTCTTCTCGGTTGGGGATTAGTATCATCCTTCCTCCGGTAGCGAAACTCAATGCACCCGCTGTTCCAATGAGGGGTTAGTCTACAGGGCCGTACCCCGAGGATAAGTTGACCGGAGAAAGTTGAATGGGGATACCTCCGGATTATACCAAAAAAATAAAATAAAATAATGAATCATGCATACGATTATAAAATAACAAATCACAATATATTAGAATTATTTTATTGGGTCATCACAAAATAGGAGGAAATAAGGGGATAAGATGCTATGATTTTTCTCTATATCCTATTCAAAAATTGGTAGTCTTTTTGTGATGAAAGCATGATAACTCATTGCGCTTAATTCCAATAAAAATAGGTTATGGAGAGACCTAGATGATACCTATAAAAGAGTTTGTGTCTACTTGATTTATTTATCATGAAAAACTAGGATCACATTAAAACTTATACAACTATCTAACTAGGCCCAATAACATGCCAAAAGCTTAACTCAATGTGATCACAATAGACAAGTCAAAATATTAAAATTAAGCATGAAGACAGAGGTTAGATTCCTGAAGGCTTTTTTTGAGAGATGTTTACCTACTTATTGTGAATTCTCGCTTGAAAGGATTAGTCTTCAGTCATCGGCCGGAAAATACTTGGGAAACCAAAAAAAAAATATATTAAAACTAGAATATATATTAACTCAATTAATTTTAAAATAGAAAATTAATTAATTAATATTACCCATAAAAATAAAATTTCTAACATGCCTTTGACTGTATTTGGAGTCATTCAGGGCCATACATTTAATGAGACTGAGACGTTAGTGAGTATGAGGCCTGCAAAGGAACACCATTTTCAAAAACTACATAATGAAGAGTGAAGTTTTTCCTCTTAACAGAGTATGAGAATGAAATATTTTTATTATGCGAATAATAACTCAATTAGCCCAAGAGCTAATTTTTAGAAATATTTTGGTTCTTAAATTCAGATTTGATAACAACTTATTTTGAATCAATTATATTATGCGGTGTGCAGTGGTTTATATTACCTAAATGATATTTTCAATCAATTAATAATTATATAGGAAAATAATATTGCTTAAAAGAAAAAAGGCCTTAACCTTAATTACCAGATCTTCCACGTTCTTTGTGATTGTTGAAATTTACTATAGCACCTATGTCAAGTAATTATCTTTTTTGGTACTTGCATTGCATCAATCTAATTTTGCCAGCAAAAGTGCAAGAATTTAAGACGGCTATTTTAAATTTAAATAAAATCTAAAAGGCATATATTATGAAAAGAATATTAAAAAAGGTTTAAAATTATAAAGAATGTACATATTTTTAAATAAAATAAAATCTAAAAATAAACTATACGAAGTTAATTCAAAAGAATCTGAATTTAAAATTAAAAAGAAAAGAAAAGAATGATATGGATATTTTTTAATAGAGAGTAGTCGAGTAGATTAAAGGATTAAACCATTATCCTAGTGTATTCTGATTTAATATATTTAATAAAAAAAAATTAACATAATTTTTTTAAAAAAAATGTATTGAACAAACATTAAAGGTATCTTAATTATTTTTTTTTTAAAGTACAGTACGAAATTATTCTATGTAAAAATAGAGATGGATTTAGAACACGGTTAACGGTTAAATGAGGGTGGACCAAATTAGCAAGAACAACAACAATATTCGTAGCTAAGCAATTCCCAGCTCCCAAACACGTTATCTGAGTAAACAAATGAAGGAAAGCATTAATGGACGGAGCCGAGAAAAGCGTGAGAAAAGGTATCCAATCATGGCATAATGCATGAGCCCCTTCAGAACTTGTCGGCAACAGCCATGCAACCATTACGGTCTACGCACAGATCAAATACAAAAAATATATTAGTTATAAGTGTTTTATAAGACTTATATGGCAGTAAGAATGGTTATGTAACGTTATAGAGATTCGTTTTGCGTGTCAGAGTTTTTTTTTACTACGGGCCCCACAAAATGTTGTGAGTATAGGAAAGTTTTTCTGGTCAAATTAAATGATAGATGATAAACCGTAGTTATAATAATACAAAGGTTATATAAGAGTTATATTGTGGGAAAATTGATTGTATTATGTTACAGAGATTCGTTTTGCGTGCCAGAATTTTTTTTTTTGTTCCGGGCCTCATAAAATATTGTGTGTATAGGAATTTTTTTGTGATCATACCCTAATATACAAAATAATAGTTCTTGAAAGTCAAAAGCCTCTATATCAGGCTTTATTTGCAATTTGCAACACCGACGTTAACTCCCACAACCACAAGACCTTATAATTATAATTCTTCAATCTTCATTTATTATACAATCCATAATAAATATATATATCACCCGCATACCGAAGCTAACCAAAGTCACTAACACCATATAATTTTTCTTCTTCCGAAACCTTGGAAAAGGTCCTTATTAATTCACCCTTACCATCTCTCTCATTTTCCGTGTGTTGACTTTATCGTTTAGAACAACCTCTATAAAAATTCGTACTTTCTCTACCCCAAATTTCATGACACAATTAAATGCGCCTCTAACAACTAAATGCTCAATTTTTGTATACTCTTCAGCTTTCTAGCTAATATTCAAGTTTCAAGGTACTCTCATATTCATTCTATTCAAATTCCTCCTGTCGAATAATTAGAATTTTCAAGCCATTACACTCTTTTAGTAGCTTTGATTTGATCCTTTCAGATATGGATGAAATTGAGGTTCCTCCTCATTTTCTATGTCCCATTTCCCTACAACTTATGAGAGACCCTGTCACGGTTTGGACAGGAATCACTTACGATAGAGAAAACATAGAGAGATGGTTATTTTCATGCAAGAACAAAACATGCCCTGTTACTAAATTGTCTCTTTTAGACACTGATCTTACCCCAAACCACACTCTACGCCGTTTGATCCAAGCTTGGTGCACCCTTAATGCATCACTTGGAGTTGAACGCATTCCAACTCCAAAGCCACCAATTGATAGAACTCAAATTATCAAAATCCTCTCAGAAGCAAAAAAGTTCCCAGAGAAGCAACTCGAATGCATTAGAAGGCTTAGATCTATTGTTTCTGAGGGTGAAAGGAACAAAAACTGTTTGGAATCTGCAGGAGCAATAGACTTCTTGGCTTCAACCATTAAGGATATACAAGAAGATTCAACTTTTCTAAGTGAAGCAGCTATTGAAGTCTTGTTTCATCTAAACCCTTCTGAAACTCATCTTAAGAATCTGATAAACAATGAGGGCATTCAATTTATTGAGTCTTTGTTTCAAGTTTTGAGGCTTGGGAACTACCAATCTAGAGCTCATGCAACAATGCTATTGAAGTCAGCATTTGAGGTAGCTGATCCAATCCAATTGATCAATGTCAAAACCGTATTGTTTGTGGAAATAATGAGGGTGCTACGTGATCATATTTCACAGAAGGCTACAAAGGCTGCATTGAAGCTTATCGTGGAGCTTTGTCCATGGAGAAGAAACAGAATAAAAGCAGTTGAGGGTGGCACTGTTTCAGTCCTCATTGAGCTTCTTCTTGATGCTACAGAAAGAAGAACATGTGAACTCATGCTAATAGCTTTGGATCAACTTTGTGGTTGTGCTGAAGGGAGAGCAGAGTTGTTGAATCATGGGGCAGGAGTGGCCATTGTGTCTAAGAAAATTCTAAGGATTTCTCATGTGGCGAGTGATAGAGGTGTTAGAATTTTGTCCTCTATTTGTAGGTATTCGGCAAATTCTAGAGTCATTCATGAAATGTTGCAAGTTGGGGCTGTGTCAAAGTTATGTTTGGTGCTTCAAGTGGATAGCAGTTTCAAGACAAAGGAGAGGGCCAAGGAGATACTCAAATTGCACTCCTCGGTTTGGAAGAATTCCCCATGTATTCCTGTACCTTTGCTATCATCCTATCCATGATCTAATTTGGTCATGATTCTTAAGTTTTTTATTTTTTATTTATTTTAATACATGCATTTGGTGAAAGTGTCTGGTGCTAGAGATAACATTTCCCCACACGATTTATCTTGGAATTATACAAATCAATCTTACAGTTATGAAGGGAAAAAAAAATCCTTATATCATTTTTTGTAAAACAATATTATGATCTAAACTAGAGATACATCACCCTAAAAGTAATAGGGTTTTAAAGTGTTAGTGCCCAAGGCCTTATAAAGGCCACATTGTGTTCAACCAATGTTATATATATCTCAACACGTTTTGCGTGCAAGAGCCCTCTTGGCTTGAAGCGTGGATTATGCAACAGGCCCAATCTTTGGTTTACCTTTATGTGCAAAGAACCTTGTGATACATCACCCCAAAAGCTAGCTCAAAGGATAGGAAAGTTTTTGTGATCATGTTAAATGATAGATGATAAACCTTAAGTAATAACTACATGAATATTTTCTGGGATTGGTGTCGTGTATAATTTTCATATTCTGTTTATCTGAGCAACATAGAAAGTATAGCCAAGGGCTCAAGTTGGGTGAATTCACAGAAAATGGGAGTTTGGTTTTGGCTGATAGTGCTACTTGGTTTTGCTGAATAAGATGCTTTCGTATTTTCAATTATTAGCTTACCTAATGCGCTTGGTAGAGAAGAAGACACAGGAGTAAATATAGATGTAAGCTAATCAATTTTAAATAATACATATGGTATTGGTTAATACATTGTCATCCCTTTGTCACGATTATATATAAGGAAAAGATGTGTATTATTTTAAAGGATGTAAAGTTGTGTCATTTTAAGTAAGAGAAAGAGATAGATGAAATATGAGAGAGAGTGGACAAAAATAAAAATAAAAATGTGAGTCCCATCTCTTTGTGAAAGTGAAATAATATAAGTTGTGTCATTTAAAAGGACAAACACTTTTTCCGAATGAAGGCTAGGGATAAGTAGGAACTGGAAATGGTATTTGACATATAAAGTAAAATACATTTTAACCAATGCAAAGAGAGTGGAAGGCTTAAACTTCGTTAATTCCCTTTACTCCCTTTTTTGTCTCCCTGTACGCTTTTTCTAAGACCCACCTCAGTGCTAGATTCTCCCCTTGAACTTAAAAATGTTCTCAACAATTTTTTATCGATTCACTTAATCTCCATGTTCACATACTAACATGATAAGAACTAGAGGCAGCCTAATAAATCAGAGCATTCAAGTTAATGAGTTTTTTTTTTTTTTTTAATAAAATAAAAAGAAGTTAGCGCCTTTCTTTCTTCTTATTTTTAGAAAATAATAAAATAATTATTTCGGTGGAAGTTGATAATTTTACAGAGTAAGCATATTTAAGAAGGGTGGCTTGGAATATATTACGAACTAATATTCAGAAAAGATGCTTGAGAGAAACAAAAAACTGATGCTTCATGTATAAAGTCAATGAATTGAACGTGTATTAGTGCAGAATAAGAATGCAGTTTTGTATTATTATTATTATTATTATATCATGGGGAAAAATTTTCCTACATTCACAACATTTTGTGGGGTCCGCAAAAAAAAAAACTCTGGCACGCAAAACGAATCTCTATGACATTACACAATCACTCTTCCTACAACATAACTCTTATAAAACCTTATTATTAGTATGGGGAAAATAATTCTCAAGGAGAATTCTTTCTCCTACTAGTGATACATCGAAATATGTGCAATAATTTTTTTTTTTTTATTTTTGTTTATTAATGGGAGGTGAGACCCATTACATTTTGTGTCTATTGTAGGAGAAGAAAAAAATTCTCCTACAACATGAGAAAAGAGGGACCCTATTATCATAAGGTAATATTTTTCTTATGTTTCATAAGAGGAGTATTATCTCCTACACTTACATTTTTAAATGGGTTCCACCAAATTTTTTTCTCTTACCTCCAACGTATTTTTCTCTCTCTCTCTTATTTATTATTTGAGTAGGAGATAATACTTTTCTTATGCAACATAAAAAAAGTATTACCCAGTATTATAAGGGGTATTTTTGTTTTCCCGAATTTTGTTTTTATGCTTACTATTACCTAATCTGTAATTCCACAATGTCATTAATCACAACTAAGAAATGCATGAAATTTAAATTGTGAGGCTTGGGGGGCTACAATGCAAAGTACATAATATACAAACGAATCCATGTTCAATTATGCGCATCTCAGCTACTTACACGGAAAGTGCATGTATCACTGCCTACATAAGTGCCCATCAAAAGGCTACTCCTAGCATGTTTATTTATTGGAAAAATATTTTCTCTTTCAAAGAAGAAAATTTTTCTCATATGAGTGATTCATAATACAAGTAGGTTCCACCTTGAAATTTTTTTTCTTTTCACTATTTTGTGGGTCTTACTTATATTATGAGTCACTGAGAAAAATTTTCTTCGGAAAAAGACTTATTTATTTGCCTACATTTTTTTTGGCTTTATTATTGACTTCAGCATTAGAATAATTTTGCAGATACGTACCTTTTTTCTCCCCCGGTAAATAGCAGATACGTACTTTACTCCTTATGTCCGAATGGTTAGCCGTGATTGTTTTTTTTTTGGAGAATAGGTTAACCGTCATTGCTAACCAAAGCTTTTTGGTGTTATCAAGTTCTCCTAATGCCACTCTTTTACCTTTCTTACGAATTGCGACTGTCACTATTCAGTAAGGGGGTTTGGTAGAGTAAATATTTTTTTCTATCAATCAACAAAATTTGTCAGGAACATAGTGGAGAAAATTATAGCCGGTTAAGATAAGAAAAGGTGTTTGGTAGACCAAAATTTATTGCTGGATAAAATAATAAAAGATGTGTTAGCTGTGGACAAATTGTGTTAACATGGTTTGGATGGTAAAGTTTCCTATTATTTTCATGTGTAAAATTGTTATCCATCAACAAAATTTTGCCAACCATTTTTTTATTTTACTCCTATCAAACATAGTTAAATTATTTTCCTCACCTTACTCTCTCGGGCAATTTTTTTTTTCCCTTCTACCAAACATGCCGAATGGAATTTGTTCCCTTTGGCAAATCAAATCCCTTAGTTCAAACAAGAACACATGTTATGGGGTTACGAGAATAAATCTTACTCTAATATCAAATTTAAGGATTAATTCCTTACCATTGATTCGTTTTTGTAAAAGCCAACTTCAAGGTAATGATGAAAGATCATAGATAGTAATTTAATATTTTTTACTAAAATCACACGCATGCTCCCATTATGTTATTTGCGAAATATATCGAATATAACGAACAGTGGGAGAGACTATATATTCTTTAGGTATTGGTGAACGGAAAGTAGCGGTAGAGGCTGTGTATTAGCAAACGAACTAGAGTAATTGAGTAAATTTGTTTTATTCACACCTCATATTCAAAGTACTTGTTAAATTCCCAAACGAAAGTTATTGTGTGTGAAATATTACATTGGCAATCACACAATCGCCAAGAAAGCGTGTTTTGTTACACAATCTCGTGTATAAATCATGTTAGAGAATAATATAAACCATTTAAAAATCCTTGCCTCAAATTTTTGGGTTGAATTGATTTTTTACACGTCCGTGTTCAATAAGGTTGATTTGAGGTAAGAAAATGAAAATTAGATTAAATTAGCGTGCATTGATCTATTTATTGTTTTTCTAGTAAACTCTCCACACTAACCTCCAATAAACATTGTGGTCAATTCTTAAAACACGAGGAAGTGTTCATTTGTACCTGGGAGTGAATTTCAAAATTGGACCATATGAAAATCAGCATCAAAAGAGCATGTTTTGTTTCGGTCATACTCACCAGTGTTGACGTGCTAAGTATCGCCAGACACAGCCAAGTCCGCATCGCTGGGTGATTGGGTCCAATATTTCAATAAAGCCCAAAATGTGATTGGTAGATTCTTTGGGCCCCATCTTATTTAAACAGTAGGGCCTACCGGGTCTGACCCGGAAAAGTTGCTTGTAGTAGTTAAGCGTTGCGTTTCTGGGTCCGGACATTGAAAATGAAATGCCGCCTGTGGAGATTAAATTAGACCGTTCAGGCTGTGATCTATTTATTGCATTGTTTCTGAAAAGAAATGATTCTTTTCTATTTCCGTGCCGGGGAACTAAGAATCAGAATTAAATTTGTTAACATATTTTATTGTGAATCAGAATTACGTTTGATATTTTTTTTCTTTTTTTTACTTTGTTCTTCTTCTGCTTCCAAATTAAAAATCCTATGGAGAATGGATTTAAATTTGTGAGCCATAAAAAATCATTCTTCCTGTCTTTCCCAGTTTCCGCCATTGAAGACCACTCCACCATAACCTTCAAGGACATTATTAGCATGACCCATATGAAAATATGCTTAAGTTTATAAGCATATCTGTTATGTTTCAATTATCTTGATTAGAAACGTTGATGATGGTGCTCTATATAAAAGACGTAATCTTTTTCAAAGCTTTGGGTCTAAGAGATTTATATGTAATCTTTGAAGAACCCTAACCCCAATTTTAAAAATTCCAAAATTTCATCAAATTCTGATTGCAAGAGAGAGAGAGGAAAGGAGACCAAGAACTTCTGTGGTGAAGGGAGGGGGTGGTGGTTCGGTGATATGTGGTTGAAGGCCGGTTCGGTGTTGGCGTGTGAGCGGGAAGGAAGTTGTGAGAGAAAACTGATTCTCTTTTTGTTCCCAGAAATAGAAAAGCAGAAAATTTTTGATTCTCTCTTTTGTTCCCCAGCATAAAAAAAAAGACCGGTTCATCCCGGGAATAAAAAAATAAACCGATTTTATCAAACACAATTCTTATCCATTTTTGTTCCCGGGAACAGAAATTAAAAAAAAACTCATTCCGGGAAGGTTGTCATGCACACCCTTAGAGTCTGTTTGGGAGATGGATTTTGGAGGGGAAGGAGAGGGAAGGGAGGATTTTAGGAAGCCCTTCCCTTATTTGTGAGTTAAAAAAAATGAGGGAAAGGTTTTGGGGGTTTTTACTAAACCCTCCAAAATCCCCCTTCTTCATGAAATTTAAGTTCCCCCATTTCAAGGGGTTTAAGAGGTAAAATGTTTAAAATTACTATTTTACCCTTCCCATTAAAATCAGAACAATAATTTATGTATTATCATTTTAGAGAGAGAAAATAATTTTTAGAGAGAGAAAATAATTTTTAGAGGGAGAATATTTTTTAATAAAAATTAAATGATTAATTTTTTTTATAAATTTTAAATTTAATTTAATTTGTAAAGTATAATAATTATATTAATTTTAAAAAAAGAGAGGGTAAAATGGTAAAAATATCTCATTGACCCTCCATTATCCTCTCATTCCATTTTTTTGACTCCCAAACAAGGGGAGGGGATACCCTCCAATTTCCTCCCCTTAAAAAAAACTCCCAAACAAAACCTTAGTGGTCCCTAGTGTAAATGCAAGAGTAAAAGTGGGAAAAAGAAAAAATAAAGAGGTAAAAAGGGAAAGAAAAAATTGATGTTATGAGAGGGAACACCAAATAATTGGGTGGTCCTGGAGCATAAAAAATATTTCCCGCCGGGTGATGGGTGTTATATTTTAATAATATTACCACTAATGTTCATAGGTTTCTTTTTATCCCGTTGCCCTTCATTAATTAATTAATAATCATTTTATCTCTTATTCAAAACTATCTACCAATCTACCATTCTTTAATCGATTAATTTGAAGATTTAATAGATTAAATGGTCAAAACTGGCAAAAATGTCTGACTTGAAGATTTAATCGATTAAATCTTCAAGTTAATTTGTTGCCTGTTGGGAGATTTAATCGATTAACTTGAAGACTTAATCAATTAAATCTTCAAGTCAACCATTTTTTGTCCGTTTTGACCATTTAATCGATTAAATCTTCAAGTTAATCGATTAAAGATGGGCAGATTGATAGATAATTTTGAATGAGGGGTAACATGGTTATTAATTAATTAATGAAGGGTAAAAGGGTCAAATAGCTAATGTTCATAACTCATAAGTAAGATAATTCACTCAACCAAACAATGGTAGTTCAATTGACGCATAGAAATTGAGCAGGTGGTGATAAGAATATGTGTTTCTTCCTTTCTGTATCATCTTTAGAAAAGATTTAAAGTTTTAATTTGAACTCATTGAGAACTCCAAATTAATCCATACCCCAAAAAAAATAAAAATAATAGTGAGATGATGAAACAATTATTAATATTTTTCCTTTTTGGACCAGATGACGCTTACTTCTTTACATTTAGGTAAACAAATGGAATCAAACTAATTTATTTCTTTATTTTTTAAAGAACAGTTGCAATTTTTCTAATCAAACAATTATGTATAAGCTAAGATAAAATATACAAATACAAAATGAATTGCCGCATGCTTGAGATTCGTGCTATACTAACAATAAGTTACGGAGCAAGCTATTCTGGTCTAGGAGCAAAATAAAAATAAAAATTGGGTGAGGCTCAGGTGAGAAAAAAAGAGAAAAGATTAAGGGGGAGAAGAGAGAATTTTTTTTTAATACATATATTAATTTTTGAGTGGAAGAATTATAGTGGTCCTCAAACATATTAAAAAATTGTATAAGCTACTGTGCTTTATATATCCACAGTAACACAGTGACTCTTAATACTAAGTGTGACGTGGATAAGAAACCCTGAGAGCAAGGAAAATAGGAATTTGAGCTAGGGGTTAGTAAAATGTCTATTGTCAATGGGCTTTGAATAAAGCAGATTCGGTATTTATTTATAAGGGAAATTTAATATTTTGTAGTAGTTGTGCTAATTAATGAAGTGATTATTTATTATTTATATATTTGCTAATTTAAGTTGCAGTCAAGGTTACATAAATATAATTAAAAATTATTAATTCATAATAATTTGAGCTGTTACATCAAATTATTGTTTCTCGTTATATAAGAGAGTTTCTATAGTCACAAAGTTACAAATTTTATTGTAAGTTAGTATAATGTAAAAAAAAAAAAAAGGTCTACTATTGACTTTAAAAAAATTGTGCTGTAAAGAAATAAAATAGATAAAATCGCAATCATATTAACATAATAGTATATCGACGAAATGATATATATTTTCCACCCTATATACAAGTTAACTCTTGAGTAGCATAATAATTAATTAATGTCTTATTGTAACGACAACAGACGCAATCAGCAAAATTTAAGACATGATGGCTCATCCATGGTTGGTATGCTTGAATCAAACTTTGACTAGTAAAAAGAATGGGTACAATACTTCCATTTCTGGAGGCGAAAAGTGAAGAAAGGGATGGCATATTCCATTTTCACCACTAGCGGAGGAGGATAAAGACAGAGTGTATAGACCACTTTTTCCCCTCTCTGTGCTTTGATCGAGGATGGGGAAAAACTTAGTACCAAAAAATTAAAAAAATTTATATTTTATTTTTTCTTTCTCCTCTCACTGATTATTGTAAGCTTAACTTGTAGTGAGAATAATTGATCCGTAAGAGATTTCCTTTAGGGATCATTTGGTACAAGTTATTTTTTAAGATTATCGAGAAATTGAGTATTTCTAAATTTTGTATTTCCGGATAGGGTTTTATTAATATCATGTTAGAGGAGATAAATTATCTCATATCATAGATCATTG
>JAVKPL010009526.1:17500-38108 GCA_032173675.1 Gastrolobium villosum
TTAAATATATGAAAATAAATATAATCATTATAAGATAAAAATAAATATAAAATATTAAATATGATCTAACAGTGAAATAATAATGATAATATTAGTAGTAAAATTGATTAATATAATCCTATATAATTAATATATATATATGTATGTACGGTGGGAAAAAATATTGATAATAATATTAATAGTAACCCTAATTGATTATTATAATATCTTATCCCATATAATTAATATAAATATATATGTATGTATTGGTGATGGAGCACAAGACATTTCTAGACAAAAGTGGAATATACTAATATATCTATTTTTTTCCTTGTTTTTACCAGTCACAGATGCTTAAAATTTGTCAAAGGTAAGTTGGGTGGTCAAACCTAGCTGCAACCTTTTTGAAATACATTAATATGGCTTTTGAATTTTAGATTCATGAATTTTCTAGGTCTACATCATGCTCTGGTATATGCCATAACCATAGGACAGAATTTGACCACCATTTCTTAGGTGGTCTTTAGTATAAATGAAAGGGTAAAATTGGAAAAGAAAAAAATAATAAAATAAAAAGAGAAAGTAAAAATTAGCATTGTGAGGGGGAGTACCAAATCATTGGTAGTCCTGGAGCATAAAAAAATATTTCCATAACAATAGCGGCCAGCTGTTTACGTGACGGCTGATACTGCAGCTGTGATTGGTTGATTTGGATTGTGTTTCAACTTTCAAACCTCGGAAGAGAGAGAGAGACAGAGGATACCGAAAAAACAAATTAAGTTTCAAACTCAGTGATGCTCATGTAAGAATGTGTTGGCTTTATTTAGTATGTATCACATTTAGAAATTCTATAGGTTTTACATACTATCTCACGCCGCCTGCAATGGACGTAGTTTTTTAAGTTAGATATGATTTTGGAAATTGTTACGGATATATTTAAAGTTATAATTGATGACTTTATCATTTGATTGCCATGTTCATTCAAATTTGATGGATCTTATCTTATAATATTTATAAGGATAAAGTGTGTATTATTTTAAATGATATAAAATTGTGTCATTTTAAGAGAGAGAAAGAAATAGCTAAAGAAGGAGAGAAAGTTGACAAAAAAATAAATGTATGAGTCCCATCTTTTTGTAAGTGTAAAATGATATAAATTATGTCATTTAAAAGATTTTCGTATTTATAATTGGAGAATTTTTAAAGTGGACATGTGCATCTCCATTGGGTGCTCTATTTTCTCAAAATAGAAATTTTTTATGATATTTTTATCCATATCATTTTGTTTATTTATTTTCATGTTCTGATTTTTTTTTTTTTTTGGGGAAAGGTGCACATGTCCGGGAGCATAAAAAATATGCTCTTATATTAGATATAGCTCCTTAAGTTATGTGCGAATCTAATTATTCTTAAGAAAACAAAGTTAATTCTTATAAAAATGAGCATTTTTCATTAAAGTTTATGATGGGTGATAATATTTCTTACCTTTTTTTTTAATATTAAGGCGAATACATTTCCTGGAATATTCTCACTCGGGAGCTTCCATTATTGGGTTAATATTTCTTACTTTGATTCTGTGTATTTTGGACCCAACTGGACGAGTACGGTGGGCCATTTTGAGGCTAAAATTGGTGCGCGGAACTTTCAAAGATGTCGGGTGTTGAGTTTGAATTCAACCCTTATATATTAAGATTATGATTCTTAGGAGCAAGGCGATTTTAGCAGAGATAATAGCAAATTGTCATGACAATCTGTTATTCATATATTTGAAAGGGAAAAAAATCTATCCTTCTAGACGATATAAGCTTATATCATTTTAAGTCTTAATTGTTGATTTCCGTCCATCAACGGTTATAATTTATTAGGTCAAATTTAATGGACTAAATTTATTATTAATTAATTAATAATTTTGATCTAATAAATTATAACCGTTGATAGACGGAAATCAACGATTAGGATCTAAAATGATATAAGCTTATATCCTTTAAAATGACAGATGTTATTCCCTATAACAGATGATATTTGAATACAAAAAACGTAAGTCACCCTTACATTTTTTTTAAGGAAAAAATGTTTGTCATTTCAAATGACATAATTTATGTGATTATGTTATTTCACTCTCACAAAGAGGTGAGATCTATACTTTTATATTTTTTTGTCCACTCTCTCTCCTCTTTTATCTATTTCTTTCTTTCACTCAAAATGACACAACTTTACATCCTTGGTACACACTTTTCCCTCTTTTTTTTATCAAATACAAAAACTAAAACAAAAAATATATTAACACATACTCTCTTCTTAATTTTTTCCCCACACAAACAAAATATAAAAATGATATAAAACTGGTGTGACACTAGCTAGGTTATGATGTTTCTTATAATGTTAGAATACGGGTATGAAAGTATACGAACATCAATAAAAAAAATAATTGGTTCATTTCATAATTAAAAGGAAAAAACAAAGAAAGTAAATTTATTTCTAACATTAGTTTACAAACATAAAAAAATATTAGTATTTATTAAATTCAAATGATTGACATAAAAAAAATTAAAAAAAAAAATCTAATATGCAATTTAACTGTATTCACTGGTACGGTATACAATACAAATACATAGGTGACATGGGTATGGTAATGATTTCAACGTATTTATATTTCTTAAATCAAAATTTATAAAATTTAAATAATCATAAGAATATTATTAAGATAAACATTAAAAAAGTCTTAATTATAAAGGGTTTTATAAGAGTTATGTTATAGGAAAAGTGATTGTGTAATGTTATATAGATTCGTTTTGCGTGCCTTAATTTTTATTTATTTTAAAAAGTGTGGGCTCCACAAAATATTGCGTGTGTAGAAAACTTTGTTGTGTCATGTTAAATGACAAAACGAAAATCCAATTATAAATAGACAAACAAATTTAAAAAGAAAATATGTTTAAATTATATTTGTAATCTTTTTATATATAAAGCAGCCGAAAATATGATACAGGAAAAGGGTGGAATCTATTCAGTAGAGGATTTTTGTACTTCCGTATGTTGAGTGAAGAACAGCCCCGTGAACCTATCGTAGAGATGTACATGGGTCGATTCAAATTTAATTTTTGGAAAAATCTAACTAAATTGGTTTAAATGGTTCGGTTCGAAAACGGTTCGCTTCGGTTTGGAACAGGTTTGGGTCAACCTTGTTTTGAAAATAAAAAATTAAAAAAAAAGTTATAAAAAATACACTACAAAAAATATGCTATTTAGCCACATTTAAAAGTGTCGCAAACATTGATAAAAAATGTGGCTAACAGACTTCACCACATTTTGATTAAATGTGGTTAAAAGAGGTATTGCAATAATCCTTAAGAAGTTGGTATCTCCCCACCAAGTCAGCTTTGTGCCTAACCGTAATATTCAAGATAATATCATCATTGTTCAGGAGATGATTCATACCATGAACAGGATGAGAGGGAAAAGAAGTTTTATGACTGTGAAAATTGACTTAGAAAAAGCTTATGACCGTATTTCTTGGGATTTCATTCAAAGAGTTCTTGAGGAAATCGGTATTCCTTCTAAGTTGATCTCCTTAATCATGGCCTGCATTACTTCCTCTGAATTTGAGCTTCTCTGGAATGGGGCTAAAGCTGGAGCCATTCTTCCTACTAGAGGTCTAAGACAAGGTGACCCCATTTCACCTTATATCTTTGTTTTATGTATGGAGAAACTCTCACACCTTATTGCTGATGCAGTAGAAAATAAAAGTTGGATACCCTTGAAAGCTGGAAAGGGTGGACCAAGGATTTCTCACTTGCTTTTTGCAGATGATTTAATGTTGTTTGCGGAAGCTTCAGAAACCCAAATTACCAAAATCATGGAGATCCTGAATTTGTTTGGTGATGTTTCTGGACAAAAAGTAAACAAAGATAAGACCAGTATTTTCTTTTCAAGGAATATTGATGAGGGTCTATCCAGGAAAATAACAAGCATCTGTGGCTTTGCTCCTACAAAAAATCTTGGGAGGTACCTGGGTTCGATGATGAAGCATGACAGAGCTAGCAAGAGCCTTTATAGTGAAGTCCTGGACAGAATTCACAAAAGGCTGAATGGGTGGTCTAAGCAGAATCTCTCTATGGCTGGTAGAGTTGTCCTAGCCAAATCAGTCATTTCCTCTATCCCTATGTTCCACATGCAAAATAACATCATTCCTCTGGGGATTTGTGATGAAATTGAAAAAATCCAAAGACGATTCATTTGGGGTGGTACTAAAGAAAAAAGGTCAGCCCATCTGGTTTCTTGGGAGAAATTGTGCAAGCCTAAGTGCTTGGGGGGCCTTGGTATCATTAATTTAAGGAAGCAGAATGAAGCTTTCTTAATGAAAATGGCTTGGTCTATTATTCATGATCCTCACCAGCTCTGGTCTCGAGTTCTCCTTGCTAAATATGGGAGGAAGGTGGAATTGCATGGTAATTGCATCAGTAAGGCTTATGATTCAAGACTTTGGAAGAATCTCTCTAAAATCTGGCCTGTACTCCTGGACAACTTGAAGTGGAACATTGGTGATGGTAAAAACACCAATTTTTGGCTAGATGATTGGCTTGGAGATATTCCTAAGCTGCTAAATGTTGCAGTCATGGAACCCCATCCTCTGCTCATTGCTGATACTGTGGCTGACTGTATTGACAAAAACTCCAGCAATTGGAACTTCACCTTTCTTCATCAGTTCTTTGAACAACATGTGGTTAATTTGATAGTAGCCATTCCCCCTCCCACTACTTCAGCTGGGTGTGATGTGCTTGCTTGGAAGGATCTGAACCCATCGATCTCTTTGGTTAAAAAGGCTTATACAAGCCTGATGAAATTTGATGTTTTATCTCCAAACTTTCACTGGGAGATTATTTGGAAATGGAAAGGCCCTGAAAAATACAAATTTCTGATCTGGAAGCTTGCTCATGGAAGGATTCTGACCAACCAATTAGTTTCCAAGTGGGGAAATACTTCTGACAGGTGCAAACTCTGCCCTGATAAGGTAGAAACCATTCTCCATGTCTTTAGAGATTGCCCCCGTGCCTCTAAATTCTGGAATTGCTCTTTGTTCACTACTCAGCCTCCTTTGTTCTTTACTGAACAGACTTTGCACATCTGGCTTGATAATTGCTTATTATTTTCTGATGTGAGACAGCCTAATTGGAGAGATTATTTCTTTATATCTTGTTGGTATATTTGGCTGTGGAGAAATAAAGATTGCCATGAACAAGATTTCAAGATGCCTGATAATGTGACTGGTGAGATTCAAAGAAATTGGGTGGTTTTGTCCAATGCTAAACAGGTGCTTAGCCCAACCTCCAGATCCTTTAGCATCAGGACTCCCACTCATTGGATTCGGCCAGAGGTGAATTGGCTTAAATTAAATGTTGATGGAGCCGTTTCTTCTAAGAGAGCAGCTTGTGGAGGTCTCTTGAGAAACAAGGATGGTGTTTGGGTTGGTGGCTTTCAATCTTTCCTTGGTTCTTGCTCTCCTCTTCATGCTGAGCTGTGGGCTATTCTCCATGGTCTCGATCTAGCTTGGCAGCTAGGTACTCCTAAAGTGATTGTTGAGAGTGACTCCTCTCAAGCAATCAACTTGCTTTCCTCTAATGGGAAAGATGCTCGACAACTGCCCCTGGTAGTTAGGATTCGAGCTTTTATGGAAAGAAATTGGATGACTGCTCTTTCTTTCACAAACAGAGAAGCTAATAGCTGTGCTGATTGGCTAGCAAAGGATGCTCTTTCCAAGCACCTTGGTGTCTACCTTCTTTTGAATCAACCGTCTGAGCTGCAAAATCTGTTGGAGAAAGATGTCCAGACCCCTGCTGGCCAACCATCTGTGTGGAATCCTGACTAAGACCTTTGTGTTGCTTCTTTGTGTTTTTCTTTTCTGCTTTTTGTTTTGTTCTTTTTTGGTTCTGTTTCTGTTTTGCTTTTTGTTGGGGCTTTGCCCCTTTTCTGTACCAAAAAAAAAAAAAAAGGTATTGCAATAATTTAGCCACATTATTTTATTCACTTTACCACATTTTGATTGCGTGTGGTAGCCTTTTTTTAACCACAATTATTGTTAATTTAACCACTTTATAAATGTGGTTAAATTGTATGATTTGCCACAATAAAAAAATGTGACTAATTATGTCTGAATTTTTTTTTACCACATTCAATGTGGCTAAATATATGAATTTTTTTATTTTAAAATATTTCAAATTTAATAAATGTTACATCTGTAAAGAAAATAATATTAAAAATCGCTCAAAAGCAAAACAGTGAATACAACATGAACCATTGCATATGTAAGTTTGTTTATTGATATCATTGAAGAATTTATACAAGACACCAAGTTTTAAGTTCATATGAGCTAATCACGTTTTCTACTAATATTACACAAGGGAAATAATTGCCAAATAAAACTATTAAGAATGCCATGAAATGTCTATACAAAAAACCATCTTCCCTGTTTACTAAAGAAAAAAAAAATCATCTTCTTTCATGTCGTCATGTACATCCTAGTCCTTTGAAATGTTATCTACTCTATCTCACCTGCACCAAAAAACAAAAACAAAAAAGAGGAAATGGTCGGTGTGTTCCTTTTAGAAGATATGCATGAGAACAAATTACAAAATGCCCATCAAGATATGAATTGGACATTGTTAGACATTAACAGAAGGAAAGCGAAATATATATTAGACAGTTAGTGGAAACATCAACAAGCACGATATTGCAAATTTACTTGCCAAATGCTTTGTAGGTTAAGACTCTTTCTACTATGTAAAGAACAAATTCAACACAAAAGTTTAAATTGTTGCGTGAGACTACTTTAATTCAACACAAAAATTGTGAAGTCTCAATTTAAAAAATTCTTTATCCTTAAAAGTTAATGCTCTCAACAAAAAAGCTACCTCAAGATCAAGGATTACTAGATATGTTTGCCAAGCAAAATAATTCCTTTAGAATTCCTAAATGCCTTGTCAACAAACCAAGTTCAACTTTAACCCCCACAATGTATAATAAAATAGTATTTAGAAACATAATTATAATTTAGCTAAGAATCAAAGTGTAAATTAACATGGATAACAAACATAAAGAACGAAAATTCTACACCAAACATGATTTGTTCTTTGATACAGTGAAAAAAGGATAAAAGAAAGAAAATTTTGCACTGCCATGCTATTCACAGTCAAAATTTCCAACACTAAATAATGAGTAGAGGCTCAAAAAGGTTATAATAATATCTTCCTCCAAAAAACAAAAACCCCAGTCCTTCACCTTCGTCTATCATGATAAGGTCGGGTTACCTTGATCAGTGGAGAGATGAATGAGAAGAGTACTGCTCTGTTTAAAACTTTGCAACCATTTTACAAGAGATGATGGCAAGTTAATAGATATGCACAAATATATATAGAGAGAGAAGATAACAGAGCAGATAACACAAATATATAGAAACTAAGGGTAAAGTTTAAGAGATGAAAAATGTGTTTTTTTCCCTTTAAGTAATCAAAATAGAGTGTACCTTTGAATTTAAGGATATAGCCATCATAACAGCAAGCATAATTGTTGTCCATGTGACGAAAAATATATTGAGAGAACATGAAGATCTTGAGGCATATGATGTGTACAAATAGAAAATTCCGCATATAGAGGCAACATAAAACAACGTTGACATCAAAAGTCCAAGGGAGCACCTGTTCCAACTAAAAAATAAGATGCTAATGTATCAAAATACAGACATAGCTATTAAGGTTAATGGTATTGATGTTAAATAATGCCAAACACAATATTATGGGTTATCTATGATTTAAAGTTATATTCGTCCATCAAGAAAGAAAACTGTTTTGAGTGGCCTAGATTTTATGATTCATAAGCTTTAAATTACTCATTCTTAATTTAGGAGCATATGTTGTTAAGTGATTTGGCCTAGATTTTATGATTTTTTTTTGCCAAGTTAAGTAGGATAACAACACAGCATCTGAATGTCATAGTAAAATAACACACTTCATGTCGGATTTGGTTGGTGTAGACATAGTAAGAAAAATCAGTATAATCAATTTTCAAGTACAATCTAACACTTTATATATATAGTACGAAGAAGAGAGAAGTCTATGAAATTCATAGAAAACGGGAGCAAGCTATAACATTTTTTAGCATATATATTTGTGAAAGATCAAACTTGATCACTATTACTTTGATCAATTTCACAAGCACGAGGCACGGAGATGGAAGCACAATTAACAACTACATCAGGCTGTCATTAGAAAAGCAACAAAGTTGTCAGTACGAAAATACTACAAATCACAACACGTTTTATAAACTTTGAAATGGTAACACCTATTTTTTATGCACGGGATTGCCATGATTTTGATTGATTTCTATTTGGGTTTCAAGATGATTTCCTTTTAGGTTCTAATTTCTTTTATCAGTGTAATTCATAATTTCTGTGATCCGTGGAAGAACTTGGTGATCAGACATGGGTTCAAGAGTTTCTCCCAATCCCAAAAAAATAGAAAGACATTTTTGGCTACACTGCGGAGGAGGTATACTATCAATTTGTTTTAAGAGTGCTATATTGGAACATGGCTACTGAGATTTACTATCAAGATCTTTACAAGTCATGGGGAAGATAGTACTGAGGATTACCAACACCCATATCTTAGCACCTCAGAGTACCAATTAGAACTATAACAATGATCTACATAAAGCTCCATGACCCCCCCTCTTTTAAATTTCATGTAAGATCCCACACCAACATCTTGTATCAGTATACATTGGATGTGACAAACCTATTGCCACAATATCCTCTGCATAATTGTTAGGCCATTTCTGCCAATAATAACAATAATCAATTTTTAATGAATAAACTCAAAGGTATAAGAGTGTATATAATTAAACCTTTTTGGAAATACCTGATAAACCTTAAGTTTATCTTGTTTTATAGACTAAAGTAATATGAATTATTCAGTTGAACAAGTTGAAAACTAAGGTTAAGATGGTAATTATGAACATTAGTTGAAATTCAACTAATTAAATCAATTTTTGTTATTTTAAAAGGTTTTGTTGGAAAAAGAGGATCCAGAGAAGATTAGATAAAAATGAAGACAACAACCAGAGGAATGAAGATCAGAACAAAGAAGATTTGATCTTATCAAGTTGTTGGAAGAGGGAGCTTAAGCCCCCAATGGAGGCTTAAGCCCCCTAAAAGCACATTCAGGTCTTGCCTCTGGGCGCTTAAGCGCCCTCCAGCGCGCTTAAGCGCCCTAGGAACGCATTCAGTCTCTGCCTCTGCGTGCTTAAGCGTCCTACAGCGCGCTTAAGCGCACCACAAACAATAAATTCCAGCACGAGGAGCGCGCTTAAGCGCGCAATATGAAGAAAGGCCTACTGCCTTAGGCGGCTTAAGCGCCCAACGGGGGCTTAAGCGCCCAAGGAATATAATTTATTCCAAATTGGCATATTCTACAAAAGATGCGAATTCTACACATTTAAAAAGCACCTAAGGGTCAGAGTTAGTCACTACTTCACACTGAAAAACACCTGGAGATCCTTGGAGTCTTGGATACATGCTCGGAAGCGGCGAAGACGGATCAGAGTCAGTTCATCACTGAAGCTATTAAAGATTCACCAATCACCAATGGAGTTTGGGGAAGCTTTTATAGTTTCTTTTATGTTTGATTTTGCCATGTCTGGCTAGTTTCTCTGTAGTTAGGAGATGATGGAACCTGATTAAATCATTATGTTATGGATTAATTGTTATGAATTCTTCTCTTTTTATATTTGAATAAATTCATCTGTGTTCAATGCTTTCTATGAGTTTGCTCCTTGTGGAATGATCCTTGGGAATTGTATGCCAACAGGAATGTTGGTACATGAACCTCTATCTGATGAATTTATCATAATCCTTGTGATCTAGGAATAGGGATAGGAATAGACACAAGGTAATTATGCAATCTTATGATCCTTAATTTTAATGCATGTCTTCTTGGGGAATAATCGGGGAACTAGAGTTCTTCCAAGATTACATAGGTTAGGGTAACAAGGAATTGAGCCCTAATTAATATAGACAGGATCGATTGACAATACATTAAGAGCAGGTTCTTAACAAGCTAATTCATAACGTATTGAGAAGGTCAGGAGAAGTCAGAACCCTAACTATGTTTATTGTAAGAACCCGCACCGTTAATTAAGGTAATTAGTAAGTTAATTATGATAATTAGGAAATAATTCCATAATTGACCCTAATAATTATTAATGGGCTTAGATAATTATATTGAGTGAGTAAAAATGCTGAAAGTCGCTTTTCGGAAGAAAAGCGCAGATACCGGTTCTGCTACTCGGTATAAATGCGTACCGAAAAAGTATCCCGGAAAATTATAACGAACGCAGGATAATTACTAGAATATTAATTAGGACTTGTAAAACAAGTTTCAAGTCAAAATGACGTAATCTGATGCCAGAACTGATACTGGCTATGGAAAAGCGCGTACCGGAAAGGTGCTCCGAAAAATAAAATAAAAATATGAAAAATCTTAGAAAAATGCGTAGGTCTAGAATCCGAAGTTTGAGATCAAGATCTTTTACTTTGCGATTAAGGCTAATACTGTGCGATTAGTGGCTTGTGCCTATAAATAGGCACATTAGCACAAAACCCTAGGCATTTTATTACACCTACGTGGGAACTTGTTGCTGCAGCTGCCACTTCTCTTCTTCTTCTTCTTCTTCCTTCTTCTTTCCTTAGCCAAGTGATCACCTTTCATGCTTGTTTAAACATTTGTGAAGGTGAGAGTTAATCTTGGGGCTGCATTGTGGCCATCATTCTGTGTTGAGAGGTAGTTAGTGAGCATGAGTTTGAAGCTTTAGTAATGACTACTTTGTGGTAGTCATTGTGAGCTTCAAAGTGCCTTCTTGTGGTGCAAGAACCCATCTTGAAGTGCCATTTTCGTGCTCCTACTTAGGCTGAGTGTGAGGAACCTTGGGAGAGTTCCAAGAGCATAACTTGCCTCTGTTTTGAACTTTGGTAAGTTACCTCACTATGATCATGGGTTTATAATGCTTAAAGTTGATGTCTTGGCCATGTTTAATGAGTAAACAAGAGGGTATAAGGTATATGAACCTAAAATGAACTAAAGATGCATGCTTTAACATGTACATGTATTAAAAGTTGGACCTTTGGGATGGATATTCACGAAATGCAGAAACTGCATTCTGTCGTGAGATATCCGGATATTGTCGAACAGATATCCGGATATCAGTATCCGGATATGGTATCCGGATATTGATATCCGGATATGGGATCTGGGTATCCGGATATGACATATCCGGATATGTCCAGTGTGATATCCGGATATGACATATCCGGATATGCCCCTTCTGATATCCGGATATCCTGGGTTCTGCGCAGACAGTAGCCTTACTGTATGAACAGTAAGCTATTGGGTGTGTGTGGACCCTAGTTTAAGGAAGTTGAACTTCTGTAATAAATAGACTAAGTCAGAATCATATGATTAAGGGCTTATGGCTTTGTTGGAAGCCTTAAGACGTAAAACGTAAAGGAAAGGCGTAGTCTTTAAGTTGTATGCTTGTGATGCATATATATTGACTTGTTAATGGTCCATATCAGATTGTGATACTGCTGTTTGTGGACTAGTGAGTGGTTGGACTCTTGGCTTGGATAGCTAGCTTGCAAGGTAAGCTTTCGTGTCCTCGGTTTAGCCATTTTGATGTTCCACCATGTCCCATGGGGATGGGTTTATGCATGCTGTGTTACATGCTTTGATTATTTTGGAAATGCTGTTGAGCTGTTTATATATAATGAGCATTATGATATGCATGTGGTGTCCACCTAGACGGCAATCCTGAGTATGTAGTACATACAAGATGGAGAAGCATGTGGGTGAGGTGCAGGTAGTATCCATGTACTCATGTAGGCATAGACGTATTCCTACATTTCTCTGGCCAGTAGATTTGAAAGCACACATGACATGATTAATTGCTGCATCGCATGATTTTAGAACTTATACTGTAATACTGTTTTTGAACTTATATTACACATGTAAGTGAGCTTGGGGTGGAGACTCCTTGAGGACCCCTTGTCTTACTGAGATTTCTTGTTAGAGATCTCACCCCACGTTTGGGGACGCTTATTTCAGGATCAGGTAATGTTGAGGGCTCAGGTGGCAGGAGGCCAGAGTTGAGCTGATTGATGATATGCTGACTGCTGTTATGCTATTTCTACTGTTGTTTATGTTTTCTGCTTTAATTATGTTAAGTTTATGTTGAGACTATTTGTGGGCATTGTTGCCTTATTTAGTGAGCATGGGGTTTGTCCATGCCACATGATTGTTATCGTCTTTTTGTGTTAAAGTTGTAATTAAAGTATCAGGATTTTGACCCAGGCTACTTGCGTAGACCTGTGGCTTAGATACTCACTTATTATATTTATGTACGAGGTATTCAGTTAGTCGTCTTGCAATTTACATACAGGCAGTATTTTGATGAAAATGATTAAGTAATCAAGTTGGTTAAGTTAATGACGTCATAATTGAATTAAAGAAAAAGTTATTCCGCATTTTAATTAAGCGTGGCTTAATACGATAGCGTGTTAACAGACCGGGTTAACATGGGCTGTTACATTTATTTTCTTAGTTAATTCTATCATCTATTTTCCGTTATTTCTTTACATTCAGAACTTTAATTACATGTTATCAACTTTTTCAACAAACAAACTACGTTACCTTCCTTTTTATTAATCCAACTAAATTAACGATAGCGAATCGGTGCTTGAGTTTAATCCTCGTGGGAACGATATCTTACTTATTCACTTTATTACTTGTACGATCGGTGCACTTGCCGAAAGTAGCAACAATACCTATGTAGAGTAAATTATTATTAAAAAGGTGGGGAAAAAGGGGAATGAAGGAGACTTTCCAATGAGAATGCGCATCTCACTAGCACATGTAGAGATGTAATCATGTACAATAGACCAACAGCACCAAGAAACCTGCATAATAAAAAACCATCTAAAGTTCTAAACCTGATTGATTCTAAGGAAATCTAATAGAACCGAACTTATAGCACCCTAAACTATAATTCTTGATAGACAATTAGTATTCAACACATATTAGTTAAATCAAAAAGGCAAATTATTCTTGATACCCATAAGCATAATAACCTTCAATTTCCATGGTGGCAAATTTAATTCCAGCTTCTTCTCCAGGGGATTTCTCAACCACTTGGATCTTGTATCTCTGTTTCTTACCTCATCTCATGTACATCCTAAGAAGCATGTCCGCCCAATCCTACACTGGAAATCATAATTTCGTGCAGAAGTTGAAGTTGAATACTCGGAATCAATTAAAGTAATTATAGTTTGTATATTATGATGCAAATCAAAGTAATTAGAATTTAAGGAAACAGAATTGAATTGAGAATTAGGGAAAAAACCACTACTTAGGTTGAAGAGCACAAAATCATAACTGAAAAGAATAATTTATCGCCTTCATCATCATCAATGCAAAGAGAATTTCGAACAATGACAAGGTTCAATGTAAATCAAAAAATGAAGTGACAGAATCAGGTTAGGGTTTGTGACGTGGGAGATTTTAAATTAAATCAAGCTTGATGTATAATCACAAACCAGAAAAAGATTGTGAGGGAAGTTCTTACCGCTTCATTCTCGCTTTAAATATCTCACCGCTGGTAAGGTGAGAGAGATAGTGAATCCAAAGACAGTTAAACGTTGGTAGGAAGGAAGATGATTTTGGAATCCACACGTAATGATGTAAGCTTTCGTGGCGTTATATTGAGCCTTGTTCAGTGTGGTGGGTTGCAATTTTGCAAACAATGTAGCAAAATTGGGGTAGTTTTGTACTTTTAATCATCCTATTAAATGTGGTTAAACCCATGTGGTTAAACGCCGTATTTTTGGTAGTGATAATTTGATTCGGTTTGAAAACGATTCGATTCGGTTCGGAAACGGTTCGGTTCATGAACTGGTTCTTTAAACATCGGTTCGTTCGTGAACTGATTTTTAAAAACCGGTTATTTTAAAGGCGGTTCGGTTCATGGTTCGTTCAGTTTTTTAGTTATTTTGCACACCCTACCTATGGGCTTTCCGCTTTCTCTATGTCAGGCGCGTATCCTTCCCTCCCCTTCTTTCTTAAAACCTGTTTAAAATTTCGCCCCGTGATCGACTCTGCTATGGTCAGAAGTCAAGGGATCATGAGTTTAATCGGGAGATTTTTTTTTGTATAAAGGGGAAAATAAACAACTAATCGCTAACTAAAACACTCCTGGGCCACGCAGTGCCCATGGAATCTTCCAAAACTAAGTCCAAGCACCCAGGAGGAGCCTGATCAAACCAAAGGGTATTCCAATCAGCATCAAACCTATTTGTAGCCATCCAGTTAGCTACTTGGTTCCCTTCTCTGTGCATATGACATAAATCCACTCTCCATTGTTTAGCCATGAGTACTCAAATCCTCTCCACCAGGTGATGCTCTCCGGCAAGTATACCGAATCGCGCAAGTAATACAGTGATAAATCACAGTTCGTATCCACAGAGAGTGTGTTTAAATCAATTAAAACTCTTTCTTTTAAGATTAAATATTTCAAAAGGGTTTTGACACGAATGTCAGGATTGTGTGGAAATTTGATTTGTAAATTTAAAAGACTTGTTTTTGGTTCTTTTTGAATAAGAATTAAAATAAGGGTTTAAAATATATGAGAAAAGCGCTGTAGTAGGGAACACTCACCAATGATCCCCACCTTTTACTCTGGATTAAGTTAAGTATTCATATATAAATCGTGAACTTAGATAATTATCAGATAAAAGTATCAATAGTTAATTCTCAATCCCTTGAGGAATTAACCCTTTAATCTCATATAGAACCCTAATTCCTTGAGGTGCCCTATATGAGATCAAGCATAACGATCGATAATTGAAACATCTACAATATGAATCATGTCTATGTCTAGATCATGTTCATACCGTCGTTCTATCCCCTTTCCGGATTAAAGACCTCAGATCCCTCTTGTTGGCCCTAATCCTCAGATTTATTATTACTTACTAGATTGATCGGATCTAATAATAACAATAACAATACGAACAGAATAGAACGAAATTCAAAAGATAAATATATTCATAAAAACTCAATCCATTGTATCAGGGGTTCACAAGGGTTCGTGACCCTAACTACAGCAAAGAGGTTCTAGCCAACCATTATCATGGCTAGAATCCAAAATTCAATTGAAAAACAAAAACTAAAAGAACTACAGAAAGGTAGAAGAAGAGATCTCTCCCAGAACTTCCGCCTCCGAATGATCTCAGTTGTGTAGAATATCAGATGTGTCTCCTAGGGTTGCCTTATGCCCTTTTTATAACCTAAAAATCCTCCTTTTCTCGCAACTGACAGCTGTCTCTCTCAATCCCACGCTTGGAGCGCAGGATCCACGCTCCAAGCGTGGAGCTTCTGCCATTTTTGCTTTTTCCACGCTCCAAGCGTGGAGTTCCACGCTTGCAGCGTGGACTCACTGTTCTGAAGTCTCCTCCCACGCTTCAAGCGTGGATTCCTACGCTTGGAGCGTGGGGCTTCTGTCTGATTCTTCTCCTTACTCCTTTATTTGTTATTTTCCTCCTGTAAACATGAAGAATTTGAGTGAGAGAGTGTCTGACAATTTTATTCAATAATTTCACCACATATACACTTTTATATACAGTTTTAGATCTGATTTCCTGCTGTTTTTGATCTATAAAAGTATATATGCTGGGAGCATATCAAACAATTCCCAGATTTAAACATTGCTGTCCTCAGCAATAAACTGATTCAAACTTAGAACTTCGTACAGCAGTGTTTCAACACAATATCAACAAAACACTTGAAGAAACCATTATGTCATGCCTGACTGAATTCTGCAAGAATTCTGATGATGCCATCAATTCTCTGCAATTTCATGAATGTAATCTGAACATCCCTCACCAAGACAAACTATATCACTCTCACTCTTGTGTTTTTAGGGTGTCAGACATACATAACCATCACAGCTGAAACACTACCATAGGCTTGATCATATTCTCAATATCCTTAAAATTGAAGGATTCAAACACATGCATTTAACTGATCAAAGGACTTTCAATGGTTTTAATTTGGCCTGGCTAAGGTAGGAATTTTGTATGGAGAGTGGCTTCAAATGCTATGAGATTGACACTGAGAACTTATCAATTTTGCTCCACTAACTTGCCCACAGAATTTCGGGAAGTCAATTCCTATGTTTGACCAATTTATTCACACTGCTTCACCCGCATGTTTTTCTTTTTCCTTTTTTTTTTTTTTTCTTTTTTTTTTTTTTTTTTTCTTTCTTTCTTTTCCCTTTTCAATCTGCTTAGTGTAGTGGAGCTTACCTTAGATATTTTCTCTCTTTTTGAGAAAAATCAGTAGTTCAATCTCACTTAGGGTAAGTTCATCATGGATAGGTTAAGCAACAATTTGGTAATCACCAATGAATAGGTTCAAACCTCAAAGGGATAACAATGGAAGATTAATTATACAGGTGAGCTTTATGGCCAGGGCTATCAAGAACAAATTGCCTTATCATATCAGTTAAAATGCATGCCTTGTAGAGAAACAAACCAAGTTCTAGAGTGTCAGTACAGTGAGGCCTCTCAGAAAAATTTTACTGTCTAGGCTCAAACCTCAAGGCTATGATTTCAGACTAGAATTCACAGAGATATCAGGCATATCATCAATCTTAGCACATAATTTCAGACAGACGAACAATTCTAATCTCTACTCATGCCAAGTGACATCATGCCAAAACTTTCAAAGCTTAATGTACTTCCTAAGATGAATTCAATCATTTGTTTAAGGAAGCAACATCTAAATCTGAGATTATCAATAGGCATATTCCAAACAACATACATACAGGCATATTTCAAAAAATTTTGCTGAATTTTTAAAATTGCTTAAGCTAAGACAGATATTTCAACTGAAAATGTAAGTTGGTTCGAATATCTCCCCTGAAATGAAGTGTGGTTCCACAATTGCAGCTAAAGTGCAAGAACAGGTGGGCAAGGTCATCCACCATTCCCAGATTTTAGAAATTGCTGTCCCCAGCAATAACTAAGTTCAATCGATAAGAACGGCTGCGCAATTAAAGCACACATCATTAACAATAATATATCAGCAAAACAGTGAGAGAGACCCTGAGATGTTCATATCCAAAAAGTACTTGACCCTAACAAAATCCTATTGGTCATTTAAAACAAAACACAAAATTTAACAATGTCCGAAAATAAATAAAAGTAACAACAGCCAATGATCACTCCTCCATAGTATACTGCTGGGAAGAGCTAGGAGGATCGGCTGGATCAATCCCCATCTTCAAGCACATGGCCTTCATCATGGCATGCATCTCGAGTATGATCGGAGAGTCCTCATAGAGTGGCTGACGAGCAGATGAGGATGCTGCTGATGTCTGGGATGCTGGAGGTGCCTGAGGTACTGGCGGATCCTGTGGCTCTGGAGGGGGTATAGGATTTCCCTGGCTATTGAGAAGCCATGCTGCATGTTTTTCAGATTCCTTGTAATATCCTTCCAAGGCAGTCTTTGTCATAGGCTTTTCAGCCTTTACATCCAATGGCTCATTAGCAGGAATTTCAACCCCAGCTTTAATACACAGATTGGAGATTAAAGAACTGTGAGCCAATAGATTATTTTCCTTGCTCTGGGTAATCATGTGGACAATCCTGTCAGATAAAATGGCAGCAATATTCAGATTTTTGTCCCCCATCAGCACATAATATAGCACAGCCCTCTCGACATTAACATCACTTTTGTTCGTAGAAGGGATAACGGTTGCATTCACAAAAGTGTGCCAGCTGATAGCTTCACCAGTAAGGCTGAGCCTAGTAAATTTTTCGGGTACATTTGTGAGACCCGGCCTAAATTTCCATTCAGAGAATGGACTGGTGATCTTTTCTCGAACTTCATCAGCTATGAGGGGCATTTCTTCCCGATAATACCCTTCTGTCGGCTGCATCAGATTGAATAGTCGGGCAAACTCGCACTCAGCCGTAGGGTCATACGAAGTCTGGAGGAATTCTTCAATTGTTGCAGCATCAAATGGCACCTCCTTCCCTCTCACCCAACTCCTTCGGGTGGCATTGACCATGTTCTTATCAGCATTGGCCAGAAATTCTCTGAGAATGCGGCCAGAACTATCTTGTGGAAAGGTGACCAATGTCCTCCAGTGTCTCCTTTGAACCACCGAATAAATATTGTCAAAAAGTAGGAGACTCCCCAAATCGAATCCCCTTTCTTTGATGACATTTTTATTCAGCAGTTTAGTGTCATAAACGTCCTGCTTTTCAGCGGACAGAAATCTTCTGGGATCAAAATTTGTGCGGGGTCTTTTCGCAGTAGACGACCCTTCTGTGCTCTTTTTCATTCTTTTCTCCTGAAACTCAGAAAAGTTCCCAATACATGTGCACAACAAATATTATCAGCAGACAGATTCATTTCATCATTCAGCTCAATTCCCAGATTTATTTTCAACCATCTACTCAAATAAACAATCCCAACCCCATTAATCATGCCAAACAATAGTTGTATCTCTCCAATCCATACCACACAACAAAATATCATGCCTTTAAATCGTTCATGCCAACGTATCATGCCTTTAAAGAATTCATTCCACATGCATATTTAAGCAATTAAACACATTCATACCACATGCCAACAAAAATCATGCCTCTCCTATTCTCATAATCATCATTAAGGAATGAGGAAAAGAAGAAATAATTACCTTTTCTCCAGCCATTTCAATCAAAATTTGAATTTTATGCAGAAATTTGATCCTTACGTGAACGGTGGAGAAGAAAGACTATGGTGGATATGATGGCGGTGCGGTGGTGTACAGTGGCGGTGCGGTGGTGTGGTGGTAGTGGGTTGAAGGAGAAGTGGAGGTGTGGGGTGGTGTGGTGAAGGGAAGGGAGATAAGAAGAAGAATGAAGGATGGGAGTGAAGAAAGTGGAGGAGAAGAAGAAAGGAAGAAGAAAATAAAATGGGGAAAATATGGGGGAGGGGCGCGGCGCTGCAGGAATAAGTTAGGGTTGCTGATTTAAAACCCTGTCCACGCTGCAAGCGTGGGATTCCACGCTTGAAGCGTGGACCTACTGCCTCTGACGATCCAAATTCCTTGTCCACGTTGCAAGCGTGGGGTTCCACGCTTGGAGCGTAGACATTCTGTCTGTTGACCTTTCAAATTCCATCCCCACGCTTCAAGCGTAGGGTTCTACGCTTGGAGCGTGGGACTACTGTCCCCTTTCGATTTTCCTGCGCTGCAAGCGTGGATTCCCACGCTTGGAGCGCAGACCTGCTGTCCTTGGCTCTTCAACTTCCCTTTCCACGCTCCAAGCGTAGGGTTCCACGCTTGGAGCGTGGGACTACTGCCTGTGTGTGGTTCCTGCGCTGCAAGCGTGGATTCCCACGCTTGAAGCGCACAGCTTCTGTTCCAACATATTTTCTACGCTCCAAGCGTAGGGTTCCACGCTTGGAGCGTGGACCCTCTGTCCCAAGTTTCTTTTCTCTGCTTGAAGCGCAGAGTTCTACGCTTCAAGCGTAAACTCTCTGGAGCATTTTCACTTCCTTCTTTTATTCAATTTTTTTTTTTTTTAATTTTTCTCTGGTTATCTAAAAAAAATGAAAACAAGAAACAATAAAAGGATAAAAATGTTGGGTTGCCTCCCAACTAGCGCGTGTTTAACGTCCCGAGCCTGACGGTTACCTCATTTAAGTTGCAATTGAATGAAGGCGCAAAGCCACAACTTGTTTCACTACCGGTCCTCCATGGAAGAACTTCAATCTAGAGCCATTGACCTTGAAGGGTCTGTCGTCCTCCATGGAAGATATCTCCACAGTACCATATGGAAAGACCTTTTTAATCACAAAAGGTCCTGTCCACCTGGATTTCAACTTCCCTGGAAAAAGTTTCAATCGGGAATTATATAACAATACCTGCTGACCAGGCTCAAACTCCTTGTGTTTAAGTTTGCTATCATGATACTTCTTCGCTTTTTCTTTATAAATCCTAGAGCTTTCAAAGGCTGAATTCCTAAACTCATCAAGCTCTAACAGTTGAAACTTTCGTTTCTCAAGAGCTGCTGTGGCATCAAAGTTTAGGAATTTAATAGCCCAAAAGGCTCTATGTTCAAGCTCCACTGGTAAATGACAAGCTTTCCCGTACACAAGCTGATAAGGAGACATTCCTATCGGAGTTTTGTATGCAGTTCGGTATGCCCACAGTGCATCATCCAGTCTTTTTGACCAATCCTTTAGAGAAATACTGACAGTCTTTTCCAGGATTCGCTTCAGTTCCCTATTGGAAACTTCCACTTGGCCACTTGTCTGTGGATGATAAGGTGTAGCGACCTTATGCTTGACACCATATTTTGTTAACAGATTTTCAAACTGCTTATTGCAAAAATGAGAGCCTCCATCACTTATGATTGCTCTTGGCACTCCAAATCTGGTAAAGATATTCTTTCTTAGGAAGTTTACAACCACCTTCGCATCATTAGTAGGAAGAGCTGTTGCCTCAACCCACTTAGAAACGTAATCCACAGCTACCAGAA